>JAOQMR010082507.1:0-15245 GCA_027563865.1 Erythroxylum pelleterianum
AATTGAAGAAACAATTGGAGAAGACCAAGAACCAGAAAGAAAAGCTGGAATCACTGTGTCGTTCTCTTCAAGCAGAAAGGAAACAGAATGGTACAACCAATAACGTCATTGAAACGGCTCCAAAAGATGAATCTTAGAATAACAGAATTGTAGCCAACTGTTGTCATATGTGCTTTTCAGATTGTAATGGCTATAGTACTTGATTTCCCATTTTGAGAAATTGTACTGCATAATTGAGTTTGATCTGATACAAAAAGTTACTCGTGTTCAACTTATTGTAGACCTTAACTATCACCTATCAGTTTTGACACATGCAGAAGATAGTTGAATTCATATAGACCCTACAAACAATCACTAAAACCATCAAAGGGTCGATGGCCAAAAGTGGTCTTCTCACAGATGAAGATTTATATCATTAAAAATAATAATAATAAGACTAGACTCCGTGAGTAGAGCCAGCCAACATCGTTTTACAGCAAAACAAGATTCACCCAAGAGAATCCAAAACCAGCCTTACTATATTAAACTAGTTACGATTCATTTTCTGCTAGTAATGCTGCCTAGCAAAAATGTTTGATATGTAAATTAGAGCCAGCAAGGGACGAGATCAGGAAGTTGGCTTTTTAGTCCTTTTCTTGGCAGTTTTAGCAATAGCATCACAAATCTCCCGTTTTCTCTTGTTGTTGTGGGTGGTCTGAATGTTGTCATTGTCCAATGAGATCTCTCGTTTCCTTTTGTTGTTATTGTTGTTGGTCTGAGTGT
Organism: Erythroxylum pelleterianum; assembly: GCA_027563865.1. Lineage (NCBI taxonomy): Eukaryota > Viridiplantae > Streptophyta > Magnoliopsida > Malpighiales > Erythroxylaceae > Erythroxylum > Erythroxylum pelleterianum. The sequence goes on from JAOQMR010082507.1 coordinate 763, forward strand.
TGGCATTGCTTAGTGTGATTCCTGTAGCTTTGTCTTGAGCTTTAAGTGCATCCTTCACAAAAAACTTTAATCTCCATAAAGTTGATTCGCTCTGCACACAATGGAAAAACATTTTCTGATATTTTGTTTCGACCCCAACCAAATCCGAAAAAAAGTTAACAGTGATGCAGCACCTGTGCGTCCATGTCAAGTTCCACCTCTTCAACCTTCGCCTGGAAAGCTGGATTGTTTTCAGCTACGATATCTAATGCTCTAGTTAGATCTTCCGGAGACAATCTTGCTAGAGCTGCCCAGAGCTTTCTTTTCTCATCTGTTGAAATTTTCCTGGAACAGCACTTTCACATTAACTTCTAGTTGATGCATGCAAAGAACCAGGAAGTTGATTACAAACCGAATGAGTTAGGACAAAACCTGCATTTTTTAACAACCATGTCTCTAAGCTCTTCCAAATGCATATCAAGCTCATGTAGCTGAAAACAGTTCACTATAATTCAATACAATGGAAGATCTAAATTATTATGAATCATTTATCGATTCTATTTTGGAACATCTAAGAGCAATATACCTCACTGCTCAAACTTTTAGCCATTTTAGCATGAGCAGCCTCTTGAGCAAGTTGCATGTCCATCTGAGCCTCAGCTTCTTCCTCTTCTCGTATTCTCTCCTATGAAAGTTTATTGCTTTTTCTTTTTCATTTTTCCATTCGGTAAAGGAGTCAATCTAGTAAATTTGAAGACGGACATATTCATTAAAAGTTACCTCTTCTGTAACTTTAGGTAGAAACTGTAACCACTTCTCTTCAAACTTTCCCAGCAAAGTTTTGGCCTTAACATGATACTCGCTTCTTTCTTCATTATATTTCATTGCATTCTTAAAAATTAATCTCACATCAGCACATATCTCCCTGACATTCTTATAGCCAGTGCCGTCTTTTGCCTCCATTTGCTTTTTTATTGTACTAAAGTCCATGGGCTTGTCAATAATCTAGTCAGATACCACAAGAAGCAATTGTAAAACAAATTCCAGATCAAAAATGCCTGATGAATTGCTCAAGAAGATATGATGAAGAACACTAATAATTTGGGAAATTTGTCCAAGTCAACAAACCAGTGGCGTTAGTGGCAGTTATAACGTAATTACATAGTCATGTTTGACAAACCTAATCGAAAAGGGTCTCACATAAAATAAACCCCACATCTTTAAAACTTGCGTAATGATTCCACATGTACTATATTCACCTTACCTCATAATAATCATCTAAACCCAGACCTTCAACATCCACAGGTTGCATAAAGGGAAGCGCCCACTTGTGTTGTGTTAACTGAAAAACAAAGAAGAAAGCATATCATGCTAATAAGTATGACTGTTCCTAATCTTCAAGCATCCAATAATGGGATACTAAACTATAGACTCATTAACAAGTCTAGGTTACGTCCAAAAATTAAATTGGATACCAACAATACTTGTTATGTCAGACTAACCTATTATCAAGGTCAACAAAATCATGATAAAGGAAAACCATAGGAAGCAATAACCAAGTCCTCAAACAGATGGGAAAAGAATTCAAACAATGCCCTTTTGGTCCATGTAAAATGTAAATCAAGTTAATCTCTAGGAAAACCAGAAGATTACAGCTGATACTAAAGCAGATGCATGAAAGAGCAATGAAGATTGCCTGATGCAATTTCGTGCCGAATTGGCGTATTAGCTCCTGCATTCTTTTTGCAGCTGTTGCATCCCTCTGCGAGGGATCTTGATGCTGCTTCTTCTTAATGTTGGAAACATGTCTCTCCTTCTCTTTCACAACAGAGCTACCTTTTGAACCAGTCGGTTGCTTTTTACCAATACTTGAGTAGAATTGTTCGATCTCATTCACTCTTTGCTCAAGCTACAAGTTTACGTATTGGAAAGAGAAGCACAAGCAACCAAATTATTAAACAGCAACAATAAAACAGCACATTCAATGAATAAAACGAGTAATGAACGAATCTTACCTTATCAGCATTCAAGAAAATTTCCTCCAGTCGATGCTTGAAACCCTCAATGTCCTCGGCATTAACATCTGAAACACCCACTCTGACATTCCTATAATCTGGAAGCGGCCCACCTATCGGTTCCATCTGACGTCTCATAACAACGAAAGCAAGCTGATAAAACATTAAACAAAACACACACATACAGACATCACTGTCACACTCACATATACATAAAAGCTCAAATCTTCAGAAAGCTCGAAACTTTTTACAGCTTAAGAAAACAAAAACAGATACTAACATGTAAAACAGAGAGATTCAAATTACAGCAGAGTCAAAATTACAACCTTTGCACGAGAATTAACAAATACAAGGCTTTTGATTCTAGAGAAGAGAATTGAGATTGGAACGGCGGCTCTGGTGTAAGTAGTAGGACGGCGTTGGCTCTACATATTTTGTGTTTATGACGTGAAGAAGGAACAAATTGGTACCAACTACCATATATATACCAAAATTTCCTAATCTTAATTTGGTACCAAAATTTCAGTAAATTCAACTTTTTAATTAGTTTTTAACTTTTTATTAATACAATAACAAAAGGAAATTACCATATTTATTTATGATGTAATAAAATAATTCTTATTAAATTTAGTGTTTATTATAATTTTTATTAATATACACATAAATTTGTATTTTATATAAAAATTCAATTATTATTTTTTAAATTTGCAATAAACAAGTTTCAATGCAATCAAATCAAAATTTTATTTTTAAATAAATACTTTTGACAAATTAACATTTAAATTAAAAAAATATTATAAGAAAAGTTTTTTGTCATTAGGCAAATAGTTACATGGAAGTAAACTAAACTAGTTGCTTCTCTCTTCACTTCAATATCATAGAGGCTGCTAAGGAAGCATAAGAACACACGGCTTTTGATTCTTAGTATGTGTACAACTACAAGGTTTTGTTTGATTTGATGGGCAACAAAGTCTTTGTTCAGATAAAGAATTGATACAAGACAAGGGGGAGAGAAATTTTGAGTCTAAGACCATTGGTACAACACAGTAAGCTGTATTCCTACAGAAACCTAGTCAGGCTCATTTTTGTAGAAGAAATGTAAACCTAGTAAGCTGCTCCATCCAAGGAGAAAGCTTGCCACGACCACACTCAGGTTTTTGTGATCAAGATGATGACTTTTTATTCCTCTTCTTGGCAGTTTTCGCAATTGCATCACGTATCTCTCGTTTTCTTTTACTGTTATTATTGTTGTTGTTGTTGTTGTTATTGTTGATATTAGTCCGAGCATTCGTATTGCCTCCCACGCTTCCTGCAGCATTGCCTTGGGCTTCAAGAGCATCTTTCACGAAAAATTTTAACCTCCACAATGTTGATTGACTCTGCATAAAACAAGACCATTGTATTAGTCACACTTTTGTTCCTTCACAAACCAGAACATTTAAATCCCAGAAATAAGGATACAGAAAAGGATTGCATATGAAGAAACTTACCTGTGCATCAATGTCAAGATCCACCTCTTGAGCTGTCGCTTGAAAGCCTGGATTGTTTTGAGCAACAATCTCTAATGCTTTAGTTAGATCTTCAGGAGACAATCTTGTAAGGGCTGCCCCTAGTTTTCTTTTCTCTTCAGTAGACATTTTCCTGTAACAGCATTTCCAGAATCAAATTTCCCTTGCTGAAGAAAGTAAGGAAGCATAGTTATAACACCATCATCATAACGCACGAATGAAAAAATCTACATTCTTTACTATCCAGATCATCCAAAAGTAGTATCCTTTAAGAAGCAACTCAATATAACAATTAAAAAGTACAATGATTCATCCCTTATTATAATCTACATGTTTCTAGACAACTGCCAGATACAAGAAGCTCTGCCACACCAGAATGCAGAAAAAAACTACTCAGGTCAGAACAATTCCACAATCTAACAACAAAATGATTCACTGCACTTGGAAATTAAGACCAATGAATACATTTTCACAGAAACACTAAATTTAGCCATTCAGGCAACCGTAGAATGCATCAGAAGAAAGATGATATATCACCCATTTGACATTATTCGTCTATAAGGTAATATACAAATAATCACCCATTTGACATTATTCGACAATAAGGTAATATACAAATAATCCAATGGAAAAGCAACATAGAATAGCCTAAGAAGTTGATTAGGAACTTCGAAGCAACTCCAGACCAGTAATAAATGTTGATTGTTAATTATGCAAAATTGACACAGAAAACAATTACAATCACAAAGATATTCCAACTACACCAAATGCAATTTATAATTAAAGCATTCATCACATCAGACATAAAGTTGATAGGACAAACCTGCATTTTTTAACAACTGCTTCTTTAAGTTCTTCCAAATGCATATCAAGCTCATATAGCTGAAAAGAGTAAGCATAATGTGAGAAGACATACCCTCTATTGGAATCCTATTAGAAGAACTCTACTTACATTAAACAATATCAATAGCAACAGCAACTTCACCATGTTGGAAGAACTAAAATCATTTTCAAATTCTTTCTACCCACTCTATATGCAAGAGAGTCAAAAGCATTTTTGTATTGAAGGTTATTAATTTTGTTTTAGTATTAATTAGTGTAAACTACCTCATTACTCAAATCTCTAGCCATTTTTGCATGAGCAGCCTCTTGAGCAAGTTGCATGCCTAACTGAGCCTCAGCTTCCTCCTCTTCTCGTCTTCTTTCCTGTATATACATTGACTTCAAAGTTAACAGTCATAGACATCAACAGCAAAAGTAACTGTTTTTATGATTTGGATATGAAGAAAGTGAATAACTTCCAAAGCTAAGACAGCTTGCTTAAAAGTTACCTCTTCAGTGACTTTAGGTAGGAATTGTAGCCACTTCTCTTCAAATTTTCCAAGCAAAGTTTTTGCCATTACATGAACATCACTTCTTTCTTCATTGTATTTCATTGCATTCTTGAAAACTAACCTCACATCAGCACATATCTCCCGGACAGTCTTATATCCAGTGCCATCCTTTGCCTCCATTTGATTTTTTATTGTACTGAAATCCATGGGCTTGTCAATAACCTAGGCAGACACCATAAAACGCAATTTGTAACAGAAAATCAAATGCCAAGGTGCCTGGGCAATTACTCGATCAATCAAAAAAATGGTCAAAAGAAACTCTGTGTCTGGGACAATGTCCAAGTTCACAAACAAGTAATGACATGAAACTGAAGTTACAGAAATTTCCGTTCGTAAATTCACTTGTCAAGGACATGTCACAATATGCATAAGATAGGGACTTTGCCAACTTGAAGAGTGAAAATTTTCAAAGATAGAACTTTTACCTCATAATAGTCATCCAGACCCAAACCCTTCACATCCACTGGTTGCATAAAGGGCCATGCCCACTTGTGCTGTGTTATCTAAAATCATATAAGAAAGTAAAAAAGCAAATGAGTATCATTATGTCCCTAAGCTTCAATAAGAATGATTTACAACAATACTTGTTACATCTGATTCAGTTGCTATTGAAGCCAATAAATTTATCATGATAAAATACGAAGATATGGTGCAACATGAAGGTCTTGTTGCCTGCAGTCAAAAAATGCAAACAAGGATATGGTAGTCCATCTCATGACATGATATGAAATGTAGGCCTATTACAAATATAAAACAAGTAGAGTTCAGCCAAAGCCTAAGATTACAGCTGATAATAGAGAGTGCACATGACAAAGCATTGAACATTGCCTGACGCAATATTGTTCCAAACTGGCGCATAAGCTCTTGCATTCTCTTCGAAGCTGCTGCCTCTCGTCGTGAAGCGTCTTGCTGCTGCTTTTTAATGCTTGGGACATGTCTTTCCTTATCTTTTTCTTTCACAACAGAGCTAGTTTTTGAAGCAGTCGGTTGCTTTTTACTCATCTCCAAGTAGAATTGGTCAACCTCATTGACCCTTTGCTCAAGCTACATGTTTAGAAATTAAAAACAAAACTAGTTGATGCACTTGAATCAGGAAACAACAGAAAAGAAGCAGTACATGTAAAGTTTAAGAATCAAATCAATCTCACTTTATCTACATTCTGGAAGATTTCATCTACGCGATGCTTCAAACCCTCAATTTCCTTGGCTTTATCATCTGAATCACCCAGTCTAGCATTCCTGAAATCCGCAATGGACCCACCAATTGGTTCCATCTGATGACCATAAAAGACGGGATCCATCAGAACCACAGATACACATCCAAAAATGCTCAAGCTTTCCAACTTTATTAGTTTCTATTACTCGTAAAAACACAAAAAATGAAAACTGCGAAAAAAAGAAGAAGAAGAAGATTCAAGCACATTCATTTAATCTTATCTAACACAGAAGAAATTATTCTCAAATAACAAAGAAAGACGAAAAAGAATATATTTTCTTCACAATTCGAAAAAAAATCACAACTGACAGCTTGTATGCTTACCTTATCTCTTTACAAAGCTTCAAAGTAGCAATCTTTAATCTTGTCTGAAGGTATTCAACCAACTGCACAATTTATAAAGCGAAACTGTATGAAAATGAGAAGTAAGTACCGTTTATGAAACCCAATGGGCAGTGGTTGACCGAAAGACTGGAGCTTTTCAAGGATTTGGCAGATGGGTCAGTAAGTGGGAAGATAGACGATAGAGAAGTTGGTTTTTAGAAATGGTAGGAAATGGTGACCGGTGAGTGCGAGTAGAGCTTGTTTTCAGTTTCACTCGTGAATGAATGAAAGGAAAAGAAAAGGACAAAACAAACTCTCAAAAGGATGCCAGTCATGAGAAAATAAAGATTTATGAGGGGCATTCAGAGAATTGAACTCGTGACGTCGTGTAACAACTATACCATGTGTCCATTTTTTGAATCAAATTAAACAATAAAAAAAGTGGCTATTTGCAAAACCCCACCAGCTCCCTGTGGTTTGTGAACCAAAAGCAAATGGCGAGAGCGGCTCTACTATACTTGCTTCGATCCCAATCCAAAGGCACTCACTTTCACTCAGGTTTTGATCGTTCTTCAATTTTGCAGTTCATTTGTAGTAGGCGGATTATTAAAGTAACGTGATTAGTCCCATCCCATGTGTTCTTTTACCGAGTCGAGATCATCAATCCCTTGAAGTTGAGATTAGTTTCAAGTTTGTTGGTTGATCATTGGGTTGGTACAAAGTTACGATCTTTCCTATGTTTGGGTATCTGAGAATCTTATCGTGTTCTTTGTTCTCTTTGTTTTCAATTTGTTGATTTATATAAATGCTTTCAAATGGTTTTTTATGCTTAGGCGTTCTTAGGAACATTTTATATTGGAAGAAAGTTGGTGTATTTGTGCCTGCGATATTGTCAACTCTTTTCTTGTTGAACTTTTTCACCATTTCTGACGTATGCTGCTTATACTAGAAAGATTTACTCTGGGGTTTATCAAAAACTGAACATTACAGTTGAATTTGCGTGTCCTTTTATTTGTATGAGACTATGTGATGCATTTGTTTGTCTTCCCACTTGACACTCTTGTCTTGCTTGCCAGGTTTTATGTTCACTTGATTTTTGTAAAAGATCTAAGAATTACTATTTTGTTTGGAGATTATTATGTTTTTTTGTGTTACAACAACTGTTTTAGGACCTGGTTGCTTACTAGATTGCGTTTTCCATTAGTTATCTGTTGCTTATTAGCACGAGTTTCAATTGATGGTGTATAAAGCTGATAAAAAACCCTAACTGCAGAATAATGATATCCCTAAACCTTTGTTTGCTACCCAATCTTGGGTCAATCTTTTCTTACTATTTCTAAGTAGAGAAGCAACTTGCATGATTGTCTTGGAACTTCCACGATGCCTCAGTAATCGGACTTATCTTCACGAGTTAAATTTCTTTACCGTGCTTTAGATGTTTCTGTTTTCAGTTTTTCATTAATATGACGTGTGATTTGAGATGGAAGTATCATTCACCTTGGCAATTTGATAACCTGTTCATGTTGATTTTAGAATTTATTGATGAGATTTCACAACATGCATGCTCCTGTCTCTTTTAACTTGTGGAAGTAATCACTTTTGTTGCAAGAGTTCGTGATCAGTGCAACCAGTCGTGAACTTTATATGATCGCAAAACATGATGTACCAAAGTGATCATCCTTTTAAGATTGGAAACATTTATTTGATTACTCGATCTATATGATCTCTTTCTCATTTAATCATTCTAAACATCTGTCGGTATTTTGTATCTTATGGTAATGATGGCTTTCTGCTGACTACCAGCTCAAATCTTAAACTGTATTGGGATTAATTTCTAATTAGCAGCCTGTTCTCAGACATGTACTCTTGCTGCTACTTTCTTTCTGCTTCAGGTTACCATCTCCGTTCTTTTGGTACTTGGCCGCACACTCAGAATACTAGGTTCAACTTCAACAATGCCATCCAGCTTGCTTCTGGGCAGAAAAGGTGGGCATCTCAAGCTACCTCAAGAGAAGACGATGACAGGATCAGTATTGGACCGAGAAGAGGCAAAGAAGCTGGGGAGAATGAAAAGGATACCGGAGTAATCTATTATGGTCCGATCTCATCAACCATCAAGAAAGTAAAAATGCTATCTCTTTCAACCTGCTGTCTCTCTGTATCCTTGGGTCCTGTCATAACCTTTATGACTGCTCCGGACCTGAATGTAATCTTCAAAGGTGCAGTTGCATCCACCGTCATATTTTTCAGTGCCTCAACGACAGCTGCGCTTCACTGGTTTGTAAGCCCTTACATTCACAAGCTGAGGTGGCAACCTGGATCGGACAGCTTTGAGGTGGAAATGATGTCCTGGTTGGCAACATACATCCCGAAGACCATCAAGTTTTCCGACATTCGACCACCACAGACGAACAGGCCCTTTGTAACATTCAAAGCCAATGGAAATTTCTACTTTGTTGATGCAGAGCACTGTCACAACAAAGCCTTACTGGCAAAACTGACTCCACAGAAAGCCACTCATGAATCTGCTCTCAAAAACTTGTGATTCGGAGTTTATCAACATGAACGTGGAAACTCAATATGGACATTAATGTGTTGTATAAGAGGGCATGATCTCTCCCTGCTTTTTTTTTTAGTAGTAAGAAAATTTTCATAGGAGACAAGTAGATGAGACTCTCCTCTCCTGTCCTCTTCGGTTTCTGTATGAGTGTATTAGCTGAATTTGTTTCTTAGCTAATCTAATAATCAAATTTCAAGTCTATCTGTTTGATCTATTAGAAAAACATACCTTCCACCTTTTCTTTACTTTGAAGCAAAACATAAGAAGTTGAGGAAACAGAGCTTGTAAGTGCCGACTCCATACCAAACTACAAGAACCCAACATTCTAATTCCAGCAATTTCGTCCAAACCTATACTTGGCCCATATCCAAATCGTACCTTTCAGATTTGTTAATGTTTCATTTACATGTACTTGATATGGTTCTTTGTCAAGTAAATACTGGGAGTCGTACATTGTTCCTCGCATACGTAATATATTGATACTTCGAAGTAAACATAAAAAGCCAGCATTGTATCGCATATTAAAAAAAATTATAGCAAAACAGTGTTGAAATGGGTCCAAGAGAAGGCAAGTACCACTTGAAACATAAACACACAGTAATAATAGTATCACACAAAAATAGAAGGCAAGTACTACAAACATTTGGAACCGTGGCCAGGAGAGGATTAAGACAATAAGCGACTCCTGGCTGATTATGACAATACAGGGCCATGCCACCGTCGGTCAAGAACCCAATTCTGCGAATAACAGCTCCGGGACTTGCAACAGTAGTTTTCAAAACGTACTAATGAAAACACTACGAATAGACGACTAGCAAGAACCCAATCTTTATTTCCATGATAGCCTTCTCTAACTTGCAACGTTCATTTCTTCTTGGCAGCAGATTTGGTCACCTTGGCTCCACTAGGATCCTTCTTCTCGACACTCTTGATGACTCCAACTGCCACCGTCTGACGCATGTCCCTCACGGCGAAACGGCCAAGAGGAGGATACTCCGAGAAGGTTTCAACAACCATGGGCTTGGTAGGAATCATCTTCACAAATCCAGCATCACCATTCTTCAAGAACTTGGGCTCCTTCTCAAGCTCCTTACCAGATCGCCTGTCAATCTTGGTGAGGATCTCAGAAAACTTGACTGCAATGTGAGAGGTGTGGCAATCCAGGACAGGGGCATAACCATTTCCAATCTGACCAGGGTGGTTCATGATGATAACCTGGGCGGTGAAGTTAGCTGCCTCCTTAGCAGGGTCATCCTTGGAGTTTGAGGCAACAAATCCACGCTTAAGATCCTTAACAGCAACGTTCTTCACATTGAAACCAACATTATCACCAGGAAGAGCCTCCTGGAGAGCTTCATGGTGCATCTCCACCGACTTAACTTCAGTGGTCAGTCCAGTTGGACCAAAAGTCACAACCATACCAGGCTTCAAAATACCAGTTTCAACACGACCGACAGGGACTGTTCCAATGCCACCAATCTTGTACACGTCCTGAAGTGGGAGACGCAGGGGCTTGTCCGAGGGTCTCTTGGGCTCATTGAGCAAGTCAAGAGCCTCAAGAAGGGTTGGACCCTTATACCAGTCGAGGTTGGTGGACCTCTCAATCATGTTGTCACCCTCAAATCCAGAAATGGGGACAAAAGGAATTTTATCAGGGTTGTAACCCACCTTCTTCAAGTAAGATGACACTTCCTTAACAATTTCATCATACCTTGCCTTGGAGTACTTAGGAGTGGTGGCATCCATCTGTTAGCAAATAATAATTCACATTAATTATATGAGCACATTAAATTAATAAGTTATTGCACAACACTATAATACACAACAGAACAAATTACAAACCTTGTTGCAGCAGCAAATCATTTGTCTGACACCAAGGGTAAAGGCAAGCAAAGCATGCTCACGTGTCTGACCATCCTTAGAGATACCTGCCTCAAAACCACCAGTGGTTGAGTCAATGATGAGGACAGCACAATCAGCCTGGGAAGTTCCAGTAATCATGTTCTTGATAAAGTCACGATGTCCAGGGGCATCAATGACAGTGCAGTAGTACTTGGTGGTCTCAAATTTCCACAGAGCAATATCAATGGTGATACCACGTTCCCGCTCAGCCTTGAGTTTGTCAAGCACCCAAGCATATTTGAATGACCTCTTGTTCATCTCAGCAGCTTCCTTTTCAAACCTCTCGATCACACGCTTGTCAATACCTCCAAGCTTATAGATCAAGTGACCTGTTGTGGTGGATTTGCCAGAGTCGACATGGCCAATGACCACAATGTTGATGTGAACCTTTTCTTTACCCATACTGGACCCCTTTCCTCAATCTGCCACCAGAAAGTAAACAATCATCTTTGGTTACATTATTGTCTAAATAGGATACATATTACCTAAACTAAAGTCGATATACACAAACGTAATAAAGTCGCTTTGATCCTAAGCATAGTGAAAACGATTTAGGAACGTAACTATGAGGCAAAAAAGAGTTGAATACTAAGCATAGGAGCTGTACAGACTCACACAAATAGCATAAGAAAGATCAAAGAAAGATAAATAAGCACGTAGATTAATAGCGCCAGCACTAAACCACAATTTATAGGTTAATCGGAGCATTAACAAAGAAGGTAAACATGATTGATTTGGAACACAGAAAAGAAAACAGATCACACAGAAAACAACCAAATCTAACACATAATCTTCTGCTTTCAAAGAAATCCATCAGATCTGACGCAATTACAGAAAATGAATCAGACTCCAAGAAAATAGCTCAACTCTCTAAATCAAACAATCAAAAAGTGTCCACACACAACACAGGACCAGTAAGAACGACAAGAACACGTCTCATCAAACAATCGATCTAATCAGTCAAAAGAGAAGGCTAAAATCGAAAACCAAACCTGAAGGTATGGAGAGAGAGTGAGCAGTTCTCTAAAACCCTAGCCGCAAGCGATTAAACAGAAATGTAACGATGGTGGGTTTTTACAGATTTTTATACTAAAGCAGTTTTATTTTCAATTCCCAAATTGGCCTCGTAGGAAACATGAATTTCGTAAATATCCTCCAAAGCTTTTTGGCGGTGGCTTTGTTCTTCTACGGCTCGCGTCGAATGAACGCTTATAAATATAGCTATACGTGAATTTACGCGCAGAGAAGAGCGTGGCCGGTTGTAGTGATCCTAGGCCGGTTAAAGAGTCCTATGGGCCATTGAGAATATCGTGTAAATTTCAGTGGCTGTGTATACTTGGTGGCCAAGGCACTCAGAAAACGACGTTGTGTAGTGTATGGCATTCTATAAAATATCAATTTAAATATCTTCCTACATTAATGAATTGCTATTCGGCCCTTGAAATTTTCCATAATGATTTTCCAGTCCCTTGGTGCCAAAACCCTAATTGAAATTTAGGAATGAACATAGACCCGTCCGTTCCACGATCCAACGGTAATCATCCCCGTTGCATTGTTTGCTAAAACAAACTACGAGGCGGCTGAGTTGAAACAAAAATATCTTAAATTGCACAATGTTCCCTCTACTTTTTTAATTTTAAACCTCAAGTCCATTATCCCCTAGCTGCCCGTACACTCTTGTTTAGGGTTTTTGCGGTGGTTTTGAGAAGGTGACGAAATGGGGAAATTGGGGAAGAAGGCGAGGAAGTTCGCGAAGAAGAACCTTCAATCAGTTCTGAGAAAAAAGCGAAAGCTGAAGTCTGTGTTCAAGAAGAAAGCTTCCAAGAGTAAGCTTTTAGAAATCGCGTGCTTTTGCTTTGTGAATGTGGTTGTGACTAAGCAGATTGATTAATTTGGTCATGTAGAAGACGAGCGAGCCGAGGCTGAGGGAGTTGAAGCTGACGAAAAAGAGCTTTCTAACACAAGGTAATACAAAAGAAAAGGTGGAATTTGGTATGGAGATTTGATAGTTTACTAACTTCCTTTGTGATTCTTAGGAACAATGTATTTGAAGGTACGGAAGACGCTTCACTTGATGCGGTGCTCGGGGAAGATGCGAGTGATGAGGACGCGGATGATTCCGACAGCGACGGATATTTGTCAGAGGTTTTGATCTACGTTGTCTTGAACAGTTGTGCTGTTAATTCGGTTCTTTTAATTGTTCGGGTTTTTCCTGAGGTTGTTGTATGGTGAATTGATCAGGATGAGAGTTTTAGTCTTGTGGGTGAGACTGAATTGGATAGTCATCAAGAAGGTTAGTAGAGTGTTGCTCATTTATTGTTATAGACTAGTTGTTTTTGATAGAATTTTTACGTTTTGGTTTTGTTTTCCTTCTTTATATGTCATGTAAAGAGTTCATTTTTGTTTTCAGACAAGAAAGTTGATGGTACTTTGCCGGTGCAGAACAATGAAGCACGTTTAGAGCTTGCAAAGAAAATGAAAAAGTTAAAGAGGTTGAAAGACAAGGTGATGCTATTATAGTTGCTTGCTCAAAGCAATTTGTTTCTATTTATTATCGTCTGTCTGATCTTGTGTGTGTATTTTCATCAAAATGTCGATTTTTTAATCTGTGAGAGCTATATGATTATTTCGCAAAAATTTCTTCTTTCTGCCATCTAAAGCAGAATTAAGGCTTGTGCAGAGTTATGTCCTCTGAATGTCATAAATGTTGATTTTCCTCATCAACATAGGTTCTAATTTTGTCTTTTTTGTATTACAAATTTGTATATACTCAATAAATAAGTTTGCTTGACTATTTTCAGGATCCAGACTTTGCAAAATTTTTAGAAAGCAACAAGAAGCGTTTAAAGGCACTAAGGGATGAAGAAATTGTGAGTTACTCTTCTGTGATATTTCTTTTCAGTAACCAAAGAAAATTTTGGAGTTAATGCTGAGTTTTACAGGCATATGCACCTATTAAAAGGATCTGCTATTACTATCTAAATGATTCTCCCTTTGGCTCTCAAGGTTTATTTAACCAATTATGACTGTTAAAATCTATAGTAGCTAACACTGTCATTTGATTTATAACTAGTTGTTTCTTTTTCTTGCAGTATTCAGATGATGATGAGGCTAGTGACAGTGGTGGCGAATCTGCAGAACAAAATACCTCAAGGGTAGATGTGAGCAAGATTTTAAGTAGCTCTTCAATTGATGCTCTATATCGACTAGCTAAAGAGCAGCAAAGCATACCTGCCTTTATAAGACTATTAAATGCATATAGGGCTGCTTGTCATTGTGGAGCAGACTCTTCAAGTGTTATCCAAGACAGCTTTAGTTTTAGCAAGATCGCGATGTTATTGCTTGCTGAGGCTGATGATATGTTCCGGAAAATGCTAGGAGTATCTCTCTCCAATGAGAGGAAGGAGGCCATTTTGGAGCTAAAGAACACTTCAAAATGGAAAGCTATGAGGCCACTTATCAAGTCTTATTTAAGAAGTAGCCTGCAGTTTTTGAATGTAGTTACTGACCATCAGATATTGGCCTTTGCATTAACTCGTGTCAGAGCTTCCATGATGTTGTTTGTTGCATTTCCTGCTTTACTAC
>JAOQMR010082595.1:0-15226 GCA_027563865.1 Erythroxylum pelleterianum
TTCCATTCATTTAGACAATAATCCTCCTACAAACCACAATTCAATCTAAACCTCAAAATAAAATTTGAAACTCATGCTTATTCAATAAGAAACAAATTTGGGGGCCAACATATACTCTCGTTTAGCTAACGGGGTAACTCTTCTGAATCTGAAAAATATTGCAAATTTTGGGTAAGTTTTGCAAACTCAGTGAATGACCATCATTGATGGCTCACTTGATCACTTAACACATACAGTTCATCAATTCATCATATTGAGTCATATACATTACACATTCACTTAAGCATATATCATATTCAGAAAGCATTCAAACTATTAAAACATACATATCAATTTTATATGCAATGCACATGAGTCTCACTTTCAATTATTATTGTTGTGACCAAGTGCCTATAACTGTCCCATATCTATTGTAGATACCGGGCTCATTGATAATTGTCCCATATCCGTTGTAGATACCGAGCTCATTTTATATAGTGAACCTTTGGCTTTTAATCATTTTCTGAGCTCTAAGCAACCTTTAAGCTCTTTTTCGGTAACTACTCCGGTCACAACAACCTTTATTTTTCATGCATTCATATAATGGAATGCTTCACATTTTCATATTCTTAGTCAATCACATGATCAATCAGTCACTTTCACATATCATCAGACCTTAGTTCAACATTCAACATTTAAGTTGAGAATCACTTTTTCATTCATATGCATATTCACATTTTTCTTCGGAACTAGGTCAGACATTTAACAATCAAGTCATGTATGGAATGCATTTCTCATAATCAATTAATCATGTCAAGAAGGCATTTAGTTCGACACATTCACATACAAGTAGCACTTCAATATCACATTCATGCATCAAGTCTCGAACCTTCATTGTCTGGAATCAGTACAATCACAATCACATTCATTAGTAATTCAACATAAAATTTAAAGAGAACAAATAGTAAGTAAGACCATCTAAGTCGACTCACAACACATTCCATATTAGCATTTGATTCCAAGATTTGGAAACGTCTGGATGCAAACATTTTATCCTACACATCAATATTATGCAATACACAAGTTTCACACACATTAATAAATGCAAAATCTTAAGGATTCATTTATGCACAAATGTGTATATGGACTATGTACAATGCATGCTCAATGACAATCCCGGGTATATTATCAAATTTCACATCTTATGGACATTCTCATTTTTAGCATTATTTGCTTTCAAAATATCCAATTCTCATTCACTTTGACTAGGTACTCATTACTCTTATCCTTTGAATCACAATTACAATCATATGAACACCTTTATTCACATTATACTCATGCCTTTGGTACTTTGATATCATCCATTCATTCATTAACTTATAACCCCAACTATCACTTCAAACATATTACACATTAGTCACTTAATCAAGGTGTCATTCTAGGTTCATTCCAAGTCCCATTAAGCCTTAATTAAGACCACTTGGCCAGTGAATATCCGTTAGGCGGACATCCATGTAAACGGACCTTTACGGGTCTCTTAGAGAAACTTGAAAATTTGACCCTCTAGACATCAAAATCTCTTCTCGGGGTCTCCATAGAAGTTGTAGATCTTGAAGTCCTATTTAAAACCATAACTAAACTACCTCAATTCGAGTTCTACAGAAAAAGTTATGCCCTTTGCCCTAAAGTATATCCAAGTGCATTCACAATTTCCATATTATAACTCTTTACTTACTACATTCACTACCTTAAGCTTGTACATCATTTCTAATTCAATTTCCCCTCATTTTCCCATCATTCTAACTCTATTTCAACTCAATATCATCCATAAAACAAATTATAGTTCATGATTGATCATGAACACTAATAACAGAATATACACATATATACACATTCATCATCAACTTCCTACACATATTCAACTTCATTTTCACTTTCATTTCACTTCTAGCTATCACCTTAATTCTTTCCATTTCAAGATACCACATTATTCCCTTTCTTTAACTCTAGACTTATTTTATTTCTTCACAACAATACCCAAGGAGATTCACATTAATTCATCAAGAAAACAGAACAAAAGCCCATTATATATCCGATTTTTCTACACTTTTTCCTACACCTAGTACTCAACTTCAGGTCAAAATTCAAAACTCTTAAAGATAGAATTTGAATTCTATGTCTTCATGCAAAATGTATCCATATGTCTCTAATTTAATCCAAATCAAAAATCACCTCATTTGGATATCTACAGAACAAGTTATGGCTAAATTATAGATGCATAATCAATGGAAAATGTTACATATAGCATTTTTCCAACACCCTTTAAACACCATTTACTCAATTTAACCCAACATTATATCATTTCATATATTATTACCCATCAAAACACAAAAGCAAGACATGAATCTATCCACATTTCTCATCCAGGTTTTTGCATATAACCATCCTTAATTTATGAGCATTTAACCTCTAACTATCATCAAATAATGTTTCATTCATCAAATTAAGAAGATTGATGCTTACTTGATTTAGCTTCAAGATCTACAAACTCTTCAAGATCTCTCTTAACCCTAGCTTTCTTCTCTCACATATGCATCATCATTCAAGGGTGGTAGGGTTAGGCCTTTAGTAAGAAATGAAGAAAATAGCATGGCTAGTGATGGAAGAAAACAAGGTTCAACTTTGAGGTTAGAAAAGAGAGTGTCGTAGATGAAGAGAAGAATGAAGAAAATGAAGAAGATAGAGGAACGAAGCTAACGAACATAGTAAGTGAAAGACCAAAATATGGTCTTTCACTCAGTGAATTTCGTGATTTATAACAAGTGTCACTTGCCACATGTCACTCTCTCAAGATCTCTTCCTGGTCTTTTAATCTACTAGTCCATTTGTCTCCAATTTTCAACCCAATTTTCTCCCAATTTTCAATGGCACTTGTCATTAAATCTTAATGTCATATATTAAAATTTCTACTGCCATTTGATGTTTATTTCTACCACTATTCATGAATTGTTTTGTCCTTGGCATTTTTTCTAGTCTAAAAATACCCTTAAATTTTATAAAATTTCCAAATTTTCACCAAAAATTCTGAGTCAACAAATATACTCTCCAAATCAATTTTCACACATATAATTCACAATTCTAAATATAATAACATTTATAAATCAATTATACCCGGAATATGTCAATGAATGCATGTACAGTCATTTTAATGTGTGCAAAATTTTAAATTCACATGCGTATATGCTAACATTATGCATAAGTATGAAATGTTTTTTTCTTAATCTCTCTTTGATTTCCCATGTACCAAATTTTAGGGTTCTAATCCTTATTATAGGAACGAGATGTTACAAACTTAGTTTTTGAGTTTTGGTAAAATACATTATTGATGTAGGAAAGTTGAGATTTGATGAGTAAATTTCATAAATCTTTTGAATTTTTAATCTATTTTTTCCCCTTTCAATTCTCACAGATTCTAATTAATAAAATTTATATTTAAAATTTATATTCTTTATTTATCTCCTTACATTTTAATTTTAATTTTTGTTTTAAATTATTATTGTTAAAATATAAATTGCTATTTTTATCCTTAAGAATGCTAAATTTATTTAATCTCACTAATAAATTATATTTGTCAAGTTTTAAGCCTTTATTTATCTCCTTATATTTTAATTAATTTTTAAAAATTATTATTGTTAAAAATTAATTATTATTTTTATCATGAATTTGTTTATTAAATTGAATTATTAATTAATATTATAAGTAATTTTGTTTAAGATAATTTAATAATGTGTTAAAATAATATTTATACTATAAAAAAATATGTTTAAAGGACATTGAAAAAGAAGTTAATTAAAATAAAGTTAGAGTATTTTCTATTGACTTTCTTTAAACATACTTCAACTTTTATAAATCTTTAAATAAATGACAATATAATATTTTATTTTTATTTTTATTTTTATTTAAAAATTTATGCTAGATTAAATCTTAGTCTAAATTATTAGATTTACTATATATTAATAGGCATTACTTATTCTTATAATTTTACTTCTTATTTATTATATATCAGTTTTGTAATGATTTAATGTCAATCGAACCGTGAAACCTTAAACCTTTTATTTGACCGATTCAATGTCCGGTCTAATTTTTAAAACACTGATAACAATCATTGTTTTATCTAAAGAGTTGTCATTAAAAATATTACTTGTCAAAATCAACATCTTCACTATCATGAACATATATATACATACATACATATATACATATACATACATGCATACATATATATATAATATGTATGTATATATATATATATATATATATATATATAAGCTTTAAAAAGGAAGTCAGGTTTTGCATTATATAGAATGCCCAGAATCAGTTGTGAAAGAATGGTTTTTGTTCCAATCATCCGCTACGCCCAGTAGTTCCTTTTCATCGTCTGCGAGACTTTTAGTTAAATGAAAGGGTCTAAAAAGAGCTCGAAAGGAGTCCTTCGTAGTGAGAGAGTGAGTTCTTGTCTGACACGAGGTGAGGGATAGTCTTAGCTGCGAGGCCCCATACTAAATATGATAACAGGGATGTAAGAGGAGTATGGACTTGGTGCACATAGTAATGTCAGGGTCTCAAATGCAAAACTTGGACTTGAAGGGAAGGAAGGCTTCCCTAGTCGCTCTAGTTGATGCTTACTTTCTTTGGTCTACAGAGGCTATACAAGAGAAGCATATCTTGTCTCAGAACTAGGCAACTAATAAGGAATGAATAAAAAAATAGAAGAGAAGTCAGTTCCTCTTTCTCGTTCAAGGGCAGGAGGACTTGTTTATCACTATTCTAAGACTCTTACCGCCGCTCGAATCCTTCTTTTCTAGCCAACCGATGTCGAGGGATCCGAACCAAGACATTCCGTCTAATATACGTACAGGTATCATCCTGTGAAGCAAAGTCGGACAAGGGGGAAAGACATGAAATGGATAGGGAACCGTAGACAGTCTGCAAATATATATATATATATATATATATATACACTCAATTAAAATATGAACACTTCTTTAATGGGTGTGGATGTGAGAATGGAGATCTAGTCTCCTCATCGCCTTCATTAGTTCAAAATGGTTAAAGAGAAACCATTAATATTTAAAAGAGAGAGAGAGAGAGAGAGAGAGAGAGAGAGAGAGAGAGGAGAAGATGCACTTTGAATTATTAAATAAAATTCATTATTTGAAGATTTTCGAAAGAAATAAATTAAAAAACAATTACACGGTTCATTTTAAGAGCTAAATTAAAGAAATGTTGACACTTTTAAACCTATAAACAAGATATGAATAATCAAGATTCATTAGAAACTTATTTAAACCTCAAGTCTCAACCGATCGACCACGAGAAAGGAACAAAATCGAATTAGGAAGTGGTTTGTTCTTGTCGTTGTGAGTTAACAAAAAGGCCTATGGGATAAGCTACAATAAAATGTTTGAGACTCACCACGCTCGTCAAACCCTTAAAATAAATGTCGTTTTATAATCATCTATAGAGCCTAACGCTCTTATAAAATTCATCTTATGTTTCCAAACACTCACTAAATAAGTATATGGTTACCAAGTGTAGGAATGCAATCATAATCAGCATATTAGTTAGATGAGCTGGCGTGGAGGGAAAAGTAGCCAAAGGAGTTGAGGAGCTGTTGTAATTAGTTACAAGTCTGTTATGATTCTAATAGATTAGATTTTAGTATTTCCCAGCTCATTCAGCACGAGCTACCTGTATAAATACATTGTATCACTTTTCATCATCAAATATACAATTCAACAGATTCTTCTTCTTTCTTCTATATGGTATTAGAGTTCATTGCTTGATCTAAACAACATTTTTTTTTTGTCCATATGTTTTCATTCAAAAGCTTCGATAAGCCATAGATAGAAAGAGTTATGCTCAAGCTCTGCGAACACAAGAAGAAGGATCCAAATCTAATGAGGAGGAAAGAACCAGAAATGTAGATCAAAGATCAGATCCATCTGTTGAAGATTCTACACAGATCACACGAGGAACACCACAATACAATCGCGAATCAACAAATAGCGACATTCCAGGTTTGATCCTTGTGACTTCAGTGTTAAACAGAAAGAATTTCATTTCGCAGAAAAGATCTATGCTGTTAGCATTGAGTGCAAAAAGGAAAACAAATTTCATTTTAAAGGATGATGTGCCAGATGTTGATTCAAATGAGTTTGCATAGTGGAAGGAATCTGATGATTTAGGGTGTGCTAGTTTGAAGGGTATGGGAAACGGGGTATAGGTATGGAATGAAAATTGATGGTTGATATGAACCTATCATTAAATACCTAAGAGTTTCATTCCTTAGTTTTGGGCAATCCTCCATTCCTCTCATAATCTAAAGGAATGGGAGAGAAGAATGAGAGTGATTACACTATAATTAATTAAATATGATTAAATCAATTAATTATGGTAAAATAAATTATATAATTAATTACACTATAATTAATTAAAATATTATAATTAGTTAAAATATAATTACTAATTAAAATATAACTATTCATTAATTAAAATATTATAATTAATTAATTAATCATAATATAATTAATTAAAATAGTATTATTATTTAATTAATTACATTATAATTAATTAAAATATTATTATTAATTAAAATATAACTATTCATTAATTAAAATATTATAATTAATTAATTAATTATAATATAATTAATTAAAATATTATTATTATTATTTAATTATATTATATTATATTTAATTAAATGATTATTATTAATTAAAATATAACTATTTATTAATTAAAATATAAATAATTAAAATATAAATATTAATTAATTAAAATATTATTTTTGATTAATTAATTGCAATATAATTAATTAAAATATAATTCATTTATTAATTAAAATATTGTTATAAATTAAAATATAATTCATTAATTAATTAAAATATAATTTATTTTGTAATTAATTATTACAATATTTTTTACAAACCAATCACTATCAATGGTAATGGTAATCATTCTTTTATCTTAACCAACCATCATAATTATAATGATTATATCCATTCCTATTCCTCCTTATATTCATTCTCATTCTCAATTTTAGTTTTTTCTTGGATCATAAATTCTTTATCAAGAGAATTGGCAGATGTGTTTTAGTTTGCTCCTTCCTCCAAGGAATTATGGAAAGAAATTGAACAAAGATATGGAGAAAGTAATGGCCCTCTCATTTTTCATCTTCGAAGGGAGATTTGTGGATCAAGGTAAGGAAACATTTCCATAATGGATCTTTTCAACAAAATTAATAGAAGGTGAGATGAATATGTTGTGTTGAAATCTACGACAACATGTAGATGTGGAGGCTCACGAATCATAGCACAAGATATTTGTCAAGAAGAGCAATTAATGTATTTTCTTTCAAGCTTAAATGTTGAATTTGATCATGTTAGGGATCAAATTTTACTCATGGATCCTCTTTCATCAATACATAAGGCTTATTCAATGCTTTTGAAGATTGAGACACAGAGAGATGCAACTGTGGAAATACAATTGCTGCCTTAACTTTCAGATTTCAGAATAATTGCGACAATAACAATAAGAAGGAAAACACCAAGCCAATCAAGAATAAAGAAGACAAATATTGTACATTTTGCAAGAAAGGGGGAATTGAACAATCAGAATGTTTCAGATTGAATGGTTACCTTGAATGGTATAAAGACTTGAAGTTCACAAGACCTGGTAAATCTGAAGTTTAAGCAAATATGACTCATGAAGTATAGATATCATTGAAAGAGTCAGATTCAGAGTCAGATATTTAGCAAAACCGAAACTAAGCCATACAATTAATGGTGCAGAAAGAGGTTCAAAAAATTCTAAATGGAAAGATGATATAAGACTGTGGATCAGGTGGTGCTAATTTCACTGCATTTACAGGAGCCTGTGCAGGTAAGTTTCATTCCAATTTTGATTCTATGAGTTTTGAACCATGGATCGTAGATTCAGGGGCAACAACACATATGAGCAATTCATTGTCACATTGTCTCATATGAAAAATCTTGAAAACCTGTATTTTCCTAAGCGTGTATATCTGCCAGCTAGTTCAATCAAAACTGTCTCACATTGGAGATGCAATTTTCAGTTCAAAATATCATAAGTGCTTTATATGCCTCAGTTTAAGCATAACTTGCTATCAGTTAGCAAATTACCCAGGGATCAGTGCTTGAGTATGTATTTCTCGCCTAAGAATTGTATTTTGTAGGGCTAGAATTATAAAGAGGTGGTGGCAGTTCGGATGTTGATCAATGGTTTATATTGCATTACTCAGTCCTCATTTGATCCTTCAATATTGAAACAATTTGGTAGTACTTCTTATTCTGTTTTTGATGTAAGTAATAGCCTAGAAGGCAGTGTTGAGCTTTAGCATAGGCGATTAGAACATACGTCCAAGGAAAAATTAAGGCAAGTTTGTAATTTTCCTCATTTGAATAAGCTGGTTGTTAGTGATACTTGTCATAAGGCAAAGCAAGCTAGAAAGCCTTTTTGTAACAACAGTATTCAGTCAACAAAACCTTTTGAATTGTTTCATGTTGAGTGTTAGGGGAAATATAAATGAAAATATTTATCTGGTGATAGTTATATGTTAACCATTATGGATGATTTCACTAGAGTTGTTTGCACAATTTTGTTTAGGAGCAAAGATCAGGTTGCTTATTTGATTGAAGGGTTTCTCAAGCTGGTTTTTACATAGTTGAATGTACATGTCAATAAAATTTGAACTGATAATGGGACAGAGTTCATTGGGAGTAATACACAACTTGTTTTGCACAAATATGGTGTAATTCACCAGAAAACATGCACCTATACCCCACAACAAATCGGGGTCGTTGAGAGAAGGCACAAGTCTTTGGTTTTTATTGTCAGGGCTTTATTGAAACAGGTTAATCTGCCAATTGAATTTTGAGGTGAAGCTTTGCTTTATACTACTTGCTTGCTCAATGTTTCACCAACCAAAGTGTTAAATTGGAAGAGTCCTTATTAGGTCTTTTATCCAAAAAAAATTGATTATACTCAATTTAAGGTTTTTCGTTGTTTAGGGTATGTGGTGAATGTCAATCTTCACAAAGATAAGTTTTATAGCAAGGCTTTTCCAGGGGTGTATTTGGGAGGGTCTTCAGGACAGAAGGGGCAGAAAATATACAACATGGAAACACATAAATGTGTCTCGAGATGTGAAATTTTACAATGAACAATTTCCTTATTTGTTGAGTTACACTCACCAGGATGAGAATGATCTTCAACCAACCAAGGTTTTACCTAACATTTTTAATGTTGATTCATTACATATATCTCAATAGAAGACAACACATTCAGAATTTGCTGAGAATAATGATCTTTATCGCTCACATGTTTATATAGATGTACCAGAGATTTCACAATTCTTAGAGTCATTTCATACAAATTTTTAGATATCAGAAAATGACAGTCCATCTATTGAAAGAAATTTGCCACAACAACCCATAACTCAAGTTGTTGTCCGAAGACATTCAAACAGACCAAGCAGACCACTAGCTTGGTTATCAAATTTTGTTGTTAATCAGAGTCATACTGATGCTTCCACAGATGCTTTTCAGTACACAGATACTCACTCTTCCTTCTTTGATAATATTACAAAGATCCATGAACCAAGAACGTACCATGAGGCAAAGGCAGACCCAATTTGGATCAAAACAATATAGGAGGAGCTGGAAGCTTTAGAGAGGAATCAGATTTGGCATTTGGTTTCACTGCCAAAAGGGAAGAGAGCTATTACATCTAAATGGGTATTCAGGGTTAAATATGCCCCTGATGGATCAGTTTCTCGATACAAGGCCAGGCTGTTAGCTCGAGGATATGATCAAGAGTTTGGCATTGATTATCATGATAGCTATTCCCTTTTCACTAAGGCAGTCACAGCCAAGGTGTTTTTTGTCAATAGCAGCTTCGAATCGATGGCCAACACATCAAATTGACATCAACAATGCTTATTTGCATGGGTCAATTGATGAGGAAATTTACATACTTCCTCCAAATGGCTACACCAAGGCAAATACGAATCAAGTCTGCAAGCTTTCAAAGTCACTATATGGATTGAAGCAAGCAGGAAAACAATGGAATAAAGCTTTTACTAACAAGCTTCTGCAAATGGGATTTGTGAAATCAATCCATGATTATTTCCTTTTCACCAAAAATACATCAATAAACTGTATAACTCTTATAGTATGTAGTGATGATGTTCTTATTACAGGCACTTCCATCTGGCTGATCCAGGATGTGAAACAACAGTTAGATGCTTGTTTTACTATCAAGTACATGGGAGAGGCCAAGTTTTTTTAGGGATTGAATTGGCTAGATCACAGCAAGGGATGTTAATTTCGCAAACGAAATACATTCGTGACTTAGTTTAAAATGCAGGATTGTTGAATGCATAACCAGTCACCAATCCTTTTCCTTTAAGGGTTCAACTAACTGTTGATTCTGAGTTGTATAATAACCAGACAACTATCGAAGGTTAGTGGGCAAGTTGTTTTATCTGGGCTTTACCAGTCCTGATATATCCTTTGTGACTCAATAATTGAGTCAATACATGAATGCTCCCACAAGAATTTAGATGGATACAACCTTGCACGTTGTTAAATACTTGAAGGGTACTGATTCTATGAGGTTTTTTTATGCAGCTGAAAATGGCTTTAATTTGCAAGCCTACTGCGATTCCAATTGGGGGAGGTGCAAAGTTATTCGAAAATCGATGACAAGATACTGTGTATTTCTTAGATCGTCATTAGTTTCAAGGAAATCCAAAAAGTATAATACTGTTAGTAAAAGCTCAGCAGAGGCTGAGTATCGTGCTATGGCTACAACTTCTTGTGAATTGAAATGGTTGACATATCTCGTTGGTGAGTTTAAACTTAGTCCTACCCTGCCTACACCTTTGTTCTGCGATAATCAAGCTGCTATTCATATAGCAGCCAATCTTGTCTTTCACGAACACATGAAGCATATCGATATCAACTGTCACATTGTAAGGGAACACTTGGTTTCAGGTTTTATCAACACACCTTATGTTTCTTCCTCTAGTCAGATTGTTGATTTACTTACCAAACCTTTAACTTCAGCATAAATCCATTTAGCATTAGCCATGATGAAGTTATTTCAATATAATTCATCTTGAGGAGAGGGTGTTGGTTTCAGGTGTGGCTATAGGAAAGCAATCAGAATCAACATATTAGTTAGATGAGCTGGCGTGGAGGGAAAAGTAGCCAAAGAAGTTGAGGAGCTGTTATAATTAGTTACAAGTCTGTTATGATTCTAACATATTAGATTCTAATGTAACAGATTAGATATTAGTATTTCCCAACTCATGCAGCACAAGCTACTTGTATAAATATATTGTATCACTTTTCATCATCAAATATACAATTCAAAGGATTCTTCTTCTTTCTTCTATACTAAGACAAATTAATCTCTGTTGTTGAAACGGTCATAGTACTATAAGGCAAAATTTTAAGTTTTTTCCTCAGACCTTAAAGACATAAGTCATTATGGAGTTAGACAAAATCTAAGACAGATCATGAAACCCTTTTTATCGGACCACTAGGTAATAAATAATTGTTTTTTCTCTCTTTTTTGTTGTTTAAAATATGCAAATAGCCTTATAAGTTTGTTTAAGAGTAGAAATAAAGTCATTACTTCATGTGAACATATTCTGATGTTTTATTACCCAAATACCTAAGTCGAAAGTTCAAGTCCAGGCCCAACCTCAATTCCAAGCCCAAGCCTGAACTGATCTACCCTTACCTGCAATGTATGTCCCCCTACAATTGATCCGACCATGTGTAGAACTAAACACTCCATAACAATGGTACGAAAGAAAACGACAAAAAAAGAAGCACGAACCTGGCACAAGATCTGACGACGTAGGAGTTGCAGCGACTAACGTAAAAATAAAAGAGAAATTAATTTTAGTTTGGAGGGAGGACATGGAAAGCCCTTTTATCGAATACTCAACTTTCCATGCATGCGTTTAAAAAGACCATTCGCACGTGCTTACACCGGGCAAGGAATTAGGATTTCGTTCAGGCGCAGAGTACACGTGCCGGCCCGCCCTCGTATGATCCACACACTCTTCTTGTCTAGGACCTCTTATCTTAGGTACCCTTTTCCCCTTCCTTCTTATGCCCTTCTCTCCTCACTCTGTCTACTCTCTCTCACTTTGACCTTCCAACCTAATCTTCACCTTCATTTGGATTCTAGCATCCGAAACTTAATCAATCCACAGTTCTTCTTCACCCCCCCCTCAAAACCATTGATGCTGTGAAAGCATTCATAGACATGGAGAAGGAGAATCAAGAGAATTGTAAGTACATGGGACGGGCCTTTGACGACATGAGCGTTAATGACGCCTCCTCTGCTTTTAGCGACTGTAACAGCGACAGATCCGGCGAGTTCACGTCGGCGTCGTCTGAGAGCCGGCGTCTGTTGATTGCCTGCGCGACGGAGGATTCCGAAGACGTGATCCGACAGCTCATATCGGATCTCGGATCCTGCTCGATTGACGATCGAAAGCAAGCCGCAATGGAAATTCGTCTCCTCGCCAAGAACAAAGCAGAGAACCGCCTCAAAATCGCAAAAGCTGGAGCAGTTAAGCCGTTGATTTCGCTAATCTCGTCGCCGGACGCACAGCTTCAGGAGAACGGCGTCACCGCCATTCTGAACCTGTCGCTCTGCGACGAGAACAAAGAACTGATAACTTCATCGGGAGCGATTAAGCCGTTGGTTTGGGCTCTGAAGACAGGGACATCAACGACGAAAGAGAACGCCGCATGCGCGCTTTTTCGGCTCTCACAAGTGGAAGAGAACAAGACTGTAATCGGACGTTCAGGGGCGATACCCCCCCTCGTGAGTCTTCTAGAAACTGGAGGATTTCGCGCAAAAAAGGACGCATCAACTGCTTTGTACAGTCTATGTTCGGTGAAGGAGAACAAGATTAAGGCCGTGGAATCCGGAATCATGAAACCATTGGTGGAATTGATGGTTGACTTAGGGTCCAACATGGTGGACAAGGCAGCTTTTATATTGAGTCTTTTGGTTTCATTGCCGGAGGCGAGAAAGGCTCTAGTGGAGGAAACGGGAATCCCTGTTCTCGTGGAGATAATCGAGGACGGTTCTAGAAAACAGAAGGAGATTGCGGTGGGAATACTGTTGGCATTATGCGAGGACAATCCAGTATACCGTGCGAAGGTGACGCGTGAGGGAGCGATACCTCCGCTTGTCTCGTTGTCGGAGTCGGGCACAAGTCGAGCAAAGCAAAAGGTGAGCCATGTTCTGTTTTCTTCGGTGGTTCCCTCGGTGGCTGCTAACGTGGCAAGGGACAGGATGTGTTTTTTTTTAATAAAAATAATGTTCAAATTTTCAAATGATTGGCCACGTCAGTCACTTTTTTTCAATACAATTGCCAATGGAAATGTCCGGAATTTTTGGACGTGGGATTTTATTGTTTGACAATATAAAATGGCCAAAGCGTAAGGCGTATTTGGTTTTGTTTTTGGTACGAATATTTGAGTTTGTGTAACTAAAATTATGGTTATGGTTTGTGTGTACAGGCGCAGGCACTCACAGAACTCCTACGGCAACCAAGAGGCGTCAACCCCGCTTCTGGCAGAGCATCCGATGCGCCAGTATGAGCTAGTAACTCTACCACGTACCCATGTGTAATCATAAAACGAGATAGCGAAATACCCAACAAAGAAACAGAAATCAAGTTGTATATAGTTTTGTAATATCTGCGATAAGTGGTTGAGTTCGGTAGGAAACTTTTGTCGAATGCTTTATGGAATATTTATGTTGGCTCAACAACAATACTGTGGATTTGTTTTTAACAAAAGAGATCAGATCTCTACTACTTTTGTCTCGAAAGATTAGAGCCATAGGGGAAAGAAAGAGCTTTACAAGTATGGGTTGATGGTGCGAGGGAATTATCAATTATGGTTTTTGATGATTCCATTTCCACGAGCAACTCATGCATATTAATATTATTAATATGACAAATAGAATAGAAGGTATGAATGAGCAACTTCCATTCATTTGAAATTCAAATACTTATCCGCCCTTATTGCTGGCCACGTCGTCGCTAGTCCAGACGTCTCAATCTGGGTCCCATCTTTGACGGCTCACTGGTCGACGTCGCAAGCTCTGTTCTGTTGTTTCCCTTAGACTAATCCCACTCTAACTTAGTGCTGGTGCCCCTCTTTATCAGAATTCAGAAACACCACCTTTACTTTAAATCCAAGTGATATAGCTTTTTGCCTCTAGAATGAGAGATCAATGAAAATCAATAAGAACCCAATTCGCCGTCCTAATTAAGAAACTTGTATGTGACGCGCCCTTAATTTAACATGACTAGAACAGAGCTTTTCCTTTCTTAAGTTGACAATTGAACTTCATGTGCAAGCAAAGAAAGGAGTGAAATAAAGTAGAAGAATACTTCTCTATATACCCTTTTTCTTTTCAGTTACAGATTTGCTTCGACGAAGAGGACTAAGTATTTGTGCAACGCTTTCTTATGGTGGGAAAGAGGGGTAAGAGTCGTAGTCGTAGAAGAAGTCTACGGTTAACAGTTAAAGCAGTTGGTGATCTGTCGCATCGAACCGATTGATGAGAAACTTAAAACATCTAAAATTCCATCATAAGGAATTCAGTCACTGGCGGGCCACGATCCCATTAGTGGTTATTTTTGTTCATTCCAAGTTAGGGATAAGCCATTAAGATTAGACTGCACCAGATATTTCTACAACTTTTAAAATAAAGTGTATGTGAAACTAACGAATTAATTTACCCTATCTTCAAGTTCAAACTTCTTTACCCTATCTTCAAGTTCAAACTTCTTTTGATTACTGACAAGGTTTTGAAACTCGGACCGGAGGTTTAACTGATTACCGGTTTGACCGGTTCAACCGGTTCGAACCGGTGTGACGTCATAATTACGTAATAATTATATTTAATTATATATAATATTATTAATATTAAAAAAAAAAGAAAATATACCAAATAATATAAATAAATATAAAACATCAAACAAATCAAACAATCCACCATCAAGTATTTTAATAAAGTCACATTAAAAATCATCATCTTCGTCAATGAGATGATTCCTTTGTTGCCTTAAGATACGAGCAACTTCACCATCATTGGAACTCGAGGTTTCGGCAGCAAA
>JAOQMR010082631.1:0-15221 GCA_027563865.1 Erythroxylum pelleterianum
GGTTATTCGGTAGTTAGATTTAATCAATGATCGTATCTTGGTTAAATACAACCTAAGGGAAAATCGAGATTTTTAGAACGTTCTATTAGTCTCAGATCAATAGTCCGAAAAGAATCGTAAAAACTTTAAAATGACGAAATATGCTTGATGGTGCTTAGGCCGAGATTGATCCTAGAACCGGACCTTACTCTTATTCGACACTTTTCTCATTTTTGATTAATTGTTTTAATTTATTTTCGACAGTTTAAATTTACTTTAATTTTCTGAATTGTTCTAAAACCAAAAACCCCGTTTATTTTACGTGATATTCCTATTTCTTGTTGCAAGTAAAGAAGCATAGAGGAATTTAGTTTTGGAGTCACCATCTCTTAACCAATTTACATGAGCCTTCTGTTTCAAAATAGAATTATCAAATTCAGGGCCTCCTAATGGTCCTTTAGTCTGGCAGTTTCAATTTGCTCAGTTGATTGTTATAAAGGAAAGTATAACAAGTTTGTTAAGCCTCAATAAGCAATTGTTAAGTGACCGTAATTTTCCTGGAATTTGCATTAAAGAAAGCTTTGATAGATTATTTAACCATTATCAGCTTTTGCATATGTTAATAAGATTTTACGTTAAGGTTTTAGCAAGATTTCATAAGTTTCATGAAACCTACCTGTTGAGAGAGCCATTAAAGAGTCTAAAAAATGCCCCTAACTTTTTCATAGCATGGAGATTTTGAATGCAAATGAATGAGTGATCTGAAAAGGCATTTTCTCTAAATAGAGTAAATGAATAGGGATATTCTGCTAGCCAATTTTGATTAACCAGATCTCGATCAAGCTTTTTCTTTATCAACATATGTCCTTGTTTCTTGTTAGACCAAGTGAATATCCTCCCTTCAAATCTTAGATTAGTAATTTTAACCTTTTGTAATAGTTCAGCTAACTCTCTTCCTATTGTAGTATGGAATCCCTTTCCTCGTTCAACTTCCTAATCAGTGGGTATATATTTGTAATCTCCAATTAACAAACAAGGTTTGTTAATAGAAGCTTTAATGGATTGCAAATTATTTTAAAGAGAAATTCATTGAAATTAAAAATTAGAAGCATAAATTAGAGAGATGTCAAAATATGTGGTAACCCTTACCAAATTGCATTTTAAGTTAATGAGTTGATTAGTTTCTGCTATAACATGAATTGAAATTTTATTGGTGTTGTAGAAACAAAGGATTCTACCATTGTAATGAGAATTATGATTAGAAACAGCTTCTAATCAGCTCCCAAAAATCTTAAAACAACAAACGTTTAGGAAATTTTTAGTTTAGTTTCAAGAAGCCCTACTTAGAAGCCCTACTAGGAATGGCTTCTTTTCCAAAACACTCTCCTTAACCATTGCTTTTTAAGAGGGTCATTTAACCCTCTATCATTCCAAACCATAATCATTAGGTGGAATTTCCCCTATGAGTATATTCTTGGCCCTTCTTTTAGTAGATCTTTTTTTTCATATATAAATGTGGTTATTTAGTTCATGATACCAACACCTTATGCCAAGTTCATATTCTAATATAATTAATAATTTCTAACTATTTTTTCAACTATTGAGAGCGAGCCTTGGAGCAATTGGTAAGGTTACTCCTTTGTGACTAGAAGGTTACAGGTTCGAGTCACGAAAACATCCTCTTTGTAAAATGCAAAGAGAAGGCTGTGTATACTTGATAACCCTCTCCCGACTCTTGCAAAGTGAGGAGTCTTGTGCACTAAGGGATTTGCCCTTTATTTTTTCAATTATATTACAAATAAAAGACAGGTGTATTATTACAAAATCTTAATACGCATCACGGGAATGGAAATCTCACTTTTAGTTTGGATTATCTTGTCAGTAATTATACCTTTTGAATGAGTAGTAGATTGTAAAGTTTTATGTAACATTTTGAACTTTTTATTAGAAAACTTGAGACTAAAGATAATAGGAAGATTGAAGAAACAAAGTTTTACCGAGTTTAATTCTCTTTATTTTCTTAATGATAATGAGGAAAAATTTCATTTAAATGTATATTAAATAAATTATTTAATAATTTAATAAAAATAAACAGATACCAAATATTAATAGTAATAATAATCACATCATTATACTAATAACTCAAACTGTCCAAACCTCTATTACGTCGTACTTGAACATGACTCATCAGTCATCCTCTTAGTCTTAGCATCTAAGCTAGATAGTCTGGCTGATATTTTTTTCTTTAAGAAGGTTGTGTTAGAGAAGGATAAGACCAAATATTTGTAGACCTAAGAAACTCATAAAATCTTAGTTTGTAATCATTTTAATTCACCATAATTCAAACTAATTCGATATGAATTTTATTTTAGTGTCTAAAAATTGAGATTTATTCTAAAGGAAAGATAAAAGATGATATACAAACTAATTTTCATGCATTACTTAATTTTCTTTTTCAAATTGGTTAACACAAAGGAATTTTATTATAATTAAAGGATTTATATATAAACATTTAAAATTGTGAAAGCCTAATTTGGGTTTAAAATTTGATATATTATACAAAACAATTCTACAAATTCTACAATATTCTTTTATTTATGTCATTTTATATTTTTTTAGAAATTAAATGTATATTAATAATTAAAAAAGAGGAATATGGTTTATTTATGTCATTTTATATCTTTTTGAGAAATTAAAGGTATATTGATAATTAAAAATGAGGAATATGGTTTATTTATGTCATTTTATATCTTTATTTTGAGAAATTAAACGTGTATTAATAATTAAAAATGAGGAATATGGCTTAATTCAAATGTAATGGGTGCATTACAATTAATTCTCCAATCTTCTTCCTCAATTCCTCTAACTAGCTCCTTTCATCCCTATTAGAATTTTAGAAAATTTTATTATTCCCACCATATGTCATGTAACGTGCTTCCAATAGCTAATGTCTAAATCGCCTCATCTGCTTTTCTATTAGCATTTAGTTGAGTGTTGGTTAAACCACCTTAACACTTCTTGCAGGTTATCTCCTACATTATCCATACAACACCACTCTCTAATTTGTGTCCATAATCTATTTGAGACCCTACATTTGAAGAAGAGATGGTCTCTAGTCTCTTCGTCCTCCTAATATAGACACATACGTTAGGAACATTAAGGCATCTTCTCAATCTATCCCTCGTGTTCAACCTATTTAAATAGGCTAACCACATTGTGCAGGATGCATGGTGGTTACTAAACCTCTCCTAGACCAATAGGAAACAATCAACCTCGCTATTTTATTTTTTGAGCAACTTTCTACATGAACTATTAGTGTAAACCCCAATTGAGTACCCTCTCCAGCGTAGTCTATTACTCTTATTATCCTCCAATCTGTGATTCAGCATGTGTTCTAAGATGGTGCTCTTGGGTAGTTGCTCCATCTAGACCCTATAGCCTCTTAGGGCCTATTTCTTTAGGCATATTTAGGTATAATGCTTATTAAGGAATGTAGCTCATAAATAGGGTGTAGTGGGCCCCACTTAGCCCATTAAAGATGCCATAAATGTAGATTTGCCATCCCCTGGGATGATGTAGAACTAGTTTCTCACTTTCTTCCTTAGTTTTAACAAAGTATGTAAGGTTTAAGATGGATTACATTTAGGCCGGATACACCACCAATCCCATTCCCAGTATTATAAACATGTAACTAGCAGATTCGTAGAGCCTCTTTGTCTTTATACACCCTTTAAATCTAGCAGTGTTTGATTAGTAGCCTAAATAGAATTAATCCCTATGCCCCTTCTTGTTGGACACCGAAATTTTCTTAGAAGACTAGAACTATTAAATGAGAAATTTTGGTGATTAGTCATGAGTAAAGAACAAATGATGAAAATTCTTAAATTAGAAATGATAGACAAGATTAAAGTAGTAAATGAAAAATGTGGATGGATTCAAGTTTTGCTTTAGTGCTTTTGGATAGATGAGAGGTTATGAGATGGAAAAAATTAAGGTGAAAGTTAGAAGTAAAATGAAAACAAAAACGAAGATGAATATGTGTAGTAAGTTAATGAAAGATATGTAATTTTTGGATATCAGAGTTGAAAGTTATGGTCCTTATAAGGGGAGATGCTCAGGAGCATAGATGCATCGTCTGTAAACATGTATCGTCTGTGATGACATCACATCATCTATGATGACATCATATCATCTGTGATGACGTCATATAGTCTTAAGAGTTGCATCGTCTTAAGTTGACTTTGCTTTGTCTTAAGTTGACTCTGCTTCGTCTTAAGAGTTGCATCGTCTTAAGTTGACTTTACTTCGTCTTAAGTTGACTCTGCTTCGTTTGTTTTTTGTTTCATCTACTCTTTGTTTCATCTGCTCTTTGCTTCATCTGCTTTTGCTTCGTCTGCTCTTTGTTCGTCTGGTCTAGCTTCGTCTGCTCTTTGCTTCATTTGCTTTTGCTTCATCTACTCTTTGCTTCGTCTGCTATTGCTTCTTTTGCTCTTTGCTTCATTTGCTCTTTGCTTCATCTGCTTTTGCTTCGTTTGCTCTTTGCTTCATCTTCTTTTTGCTTCATCTGCCCATTTGCTTCATCTGCTCTTTGCTTCATCTGCTTTTCGATTTGTCTGCTTTTCGCTTCATCTGCTTTGTACTTCGTCTATTTTTTTCAATTCGTCTCACCCTTCGTCTTAGGTTGACTTTCTGCTTTGTCTTACGTTGACTAGAACATATTCTGGTCCAAGTTTGACACTCTAGACGACAAAATTTGTCTTCAAGTCTTCTTGAAAGTTTTATATCTCAAAGTTCTCTTTGAAACTGTCCTAAGATGATTTTAATCCGACATCTGTAGTGAAAGTTATACCAGTTGTCCCAAGACAGGTTCAATATGATTGAGGACAAAACTAGATTTGATTCTTTTGGCCATAACTTCTTCTCTAGACACCCAAATGACTTGATTCTTAAACCATGTGACTCATAAGACATTGCTCTTCACCTCCACCAAAAAGCATAGCCATATGAAATGAATTGAGAAAGATTGAGTGACAAACGTGGGACGAGTATAGTGAGTGTGCTTTTAAATAATATGAACTGGTGTTATTCCACTGAACATACTTCAGTATTTTGATTATATCTAGATCTATAGAACTCCAAATTTGATGAGTTATAATTTTTGGGAAACTAGAGACATAGGGCTACAAATTATCTGAAGAAACCGAATTGCAAGTCAGTCCCTAAGACTTTCAAATTCTGGATGGAATTTAAGTATAGTGTACTATTTTAATATAACAACAGTCTGAAATGTTTAACCTTCAGATTTCTAAACCAAATTGAATGATTTTGGTGTCATTAGAAACTTAAGACAATGGGAAACACTTTCTAGAAAAAGTGTTATGTCAGAATATTCAATGGTATTTTTGGCAAGACACTTAAGCACAAAAGACATAAGGCATAAATGGAAGGGCAAATTGGACAAGTCTCAATCATTAAAGGCATAATTAGAAGAAGAAGTGTTGTCTTGCTTATAAATGAGGAAGAAAAACATGAATGGAGGGATAAAAGAAGAGAATAACGAAAATGAAAAAGAAAGAGGAAGAGAGTTTGGTGGTTTGAGAGAAAAGAAGAGAGTTGAGCTAGGGTTTAATTATTCTTAGTCTTCAAGAAAGATTTTGGAGCTGTTCACGAAGAGAACAAGGTAGGGGAAGAAAAGAGCTTCCTTTTGAGCCAAAGATCCCTTCATTTGGTGAAGAATGAAGGTGAGATCATTTTGAATCTTTTGAATTTTTTTGAATGGATTTTAGTTCATGGAGTTTAGAAAATGTTTGAGTTTAAGTATTCTAGAATCAATTTTAGTGATTTTGCATTATGGGATTTTCTGTTGGATTCCTATTGAATGAGACTTGGTTTGTTTTAGGGAACCAAGAGAATCCTACCCAAGGGCAAAGGAAAAGACAACCTTGACTTGGATTTTTTTTGCAAGCAAAAATTAGGTGGGTAATGTATTTATGGTTATTGTGTAAATGAGCATTTTGCCTATGTGTGTGCATATGCTTGAATTGCTAAAATGGGAATTGCTATGATGTGTTTTATGTCATGCCTTAAAAGATATATGACATTTTGATATAATCGAATTGTGACTTTGATCATGTTATGCCTTGAAATATTTCATAGCATTTTTGTATAAATGAACAGAAAGGAAAGAGCATGAAAAGTATGAAAGTATGATGAAATGATTTGAGCATTTGATAAAATGATTTTGAGCATGATTATGTGTTTTTGTTTGGGTGAGAGTGGAACCATTCTGTCCGTCACGTGCACGTTGACAAGAGCTTTCTCCCGGCTTCCCGGTTATGGCATATGAGCTCCGAAATTGGACTCATTCTGTTCATGGGATAAACTTCAGTTTCTCCATTTTGTTTCCATGGAACCCTCAAGCCATTTGTTTGTGCATTGCATATTCGATTTGTCAAGTATGATGCGTAATTGAGTGTCATGTTTTGATGGATTAATCTTCATGAGGTGTTCTATGTGATGACATTTTGAATTATGAATTTTGAGCTAACATTGCTAGATTAAATGGGATATATGTATATGCTTTGTTATATATATATTGCTAGATTAAATGGGATATATGTATATGCTTTGTTATATATATATATGCCTGAATTGTATGGCTCGTTCCCAATGGCTATAAATATATAAGCCACTGAGCTTCGCAGCTCACCCTATTATCTTCCACTCCGCAGGTGAAGAGAAAGCAGAACATTGATCCTTGTAAAGTTTGGCAAACACCAAGAATAGAGACTTTTGTAATTAAGTTAGTTCAAAAACTTTTGGTATTTAGAAATTATATTAAGTATAAGCATTCAATTGTATCATGTGTATTTTGTATTTTGTATACCCAAAGGGGTGGTTTTTGAAATGTAAAGATATTATGAAAACAAGCATTTTTTTTCTGTAATGGGCCAAAGTGATTATTGAAACTCTGATGTGTTCAATAATGTTTACATCTTTTGCGACTGAAATTGTTTTAAATAAATCGGGCTGATTTGATTATCGATTTTCTGCATGTGTGTTTATTGTTTAAGAAAATTGCAATGAGATTGTTTTAGTTTATGGCTCCGAATGCTGGGTCCAGCACTTCTTCTGTGGTGGAACAGAGATCCTTCCCCTTAACCTTGGCTAGAGTTTATTTTATATTTTCACTTGACTATAAAAGATTCCTCATTATCCTCTAT
This sequence comes from Erythroxylum pelleterianum, assembly GCA_027563865.1. Taxonomy (NCBI): domain Eukaryota; kingdom Viridiplantae; phylum Streptophyta; class Magnoliopsida; order Malpighiales; family Erythroxylaceae; genus Erythroxylum; species Erythroxylum pelleterianum. The sequence continues at coordinate 7,203 of JAOQMR010082631.1, forward strand.
AGGGTTCTTATGACATTCTTAGGTAAGAATAAACAAGCAACCAAATATATATATAGGCTGTTTAAGACTGAGTTTAGAAGTTTGATTCTTCTTGCAAATGAGAGGGAGTGGTTACACCAATTATCAACTCTTCTTTGCAACTTTTCTATAAATGGAGAAAATTCAATTTTATTTAGATTTTTGGAAGTGATAGGGATCCCTAAATAGGTCATTGAAGGTTTCCTTACCTTTAGGCTTTGTTTAACAATCAGCTGATTGTATTAGTTGTTAGCTGATTTTATTAGCTAACTATCAACTGATTTGACCAGCAGATTGCATTAGCTATTTTTCATTTAATGTTTGGTAAAATTAGTTGTTTAATATTGGTTTTTTATATGTAAAACAACTTATAAGGACATGACTTTAAAAAAATATAAGGGTACGAATATTATATATCTTAATATTTCATTGAATATTCATATAGTAATTTAAATTTTAGATATTTAATTCTACAAAAATTAAGTTTATAACTCTAATATAATTATTATATCTCGTACTAATAATAATAATAATAATAATAACAACAACAATAACAACAACAACAACAATAACAACAATAACAACAACAACTCCATAGAGAAAACCAACTCTATGCATGGAGAAGCACCAACTCTATGCACGGTGGTGACTTTACTACTAGTCATGGGGTCATATAGTTCAAAACAACATAAATATAATAAAGAGCAGCGAAAAAATTAGGGTAAAATAGTAATCGCCAAATACTAATTCAGCTGTTTGTCCAAAACACTACACATGCCTAGCTTTTCACAAATTAGCTAGTTGGGTTGAATCAGCCAACCCAACCAGCTAACAACCAAACAAAATAAATAGCTATTTGATGAAGTCAAACAATTGATTTTGGTCAATCAACTAAAAATTAGCTGATCAGCTATCAATCAAACAAGGCCTTAATCTTCTTATTGTAGAGAACCATTTTGCTTAATTAAGGCTCCATGAGGAAAGCAAAGGGGAGTTTTCGTTATAACCTAAAGAGAGTATGGATCAACCTTGGAAAAAAATAATTAGATCAACAGTAAATGACAAGTTCAATATTTAGTTCCTCTAGCACTTTTCAACATCTTGGTGGGCTTCCCATTAATAAGAACATAATATGAGATAATTATGGTGCACTGTTTAATCCAACTTATATATGTAATAACCCAAAAGTTGTAAGAGAATTCAAGATCAAATACTAGTCTATAATACCAAAGGCTTTGTGAAAATCTATTTTTAAAGCACAATTCTTGACAAAAATTTTCCTATTGTAAGTTTGGAAGAATTTTTACACTAGGAGAATATTATCCTATATTTTTCTTTTTAATGAAATCTCCTTATGATGGGTTAATATAATTAGGAACCAATGCTTTAAGTTTGCTAGTAAGTAATTTGAAAACAGTCCTATATATGGTGTTGCAATAGGAAAATGGCCTGAAATCCTTTAAGGAATTAAGGGAAGGTACCTTAGGGGTAAAATAGATAAAATTCTTATTCAATTCCCTTAGAAAAATTTCAATACATCATCAATCACCATGTCCTTAATTAGGTTCCAAGATTTCTAAAAAAAAGAAGTATTTCATATATCTAGTCCTGATGCCTTGTTTAGGTGTAGCTCAAACAATGCTTTCTTTACATCGTCTGATAAAGAGGGAGCTCAAGAAATCTTTCTCCTGTTGATTTATTTGTTCATTAATGATCTCTTTCAAAAGGGCACCAGAGCATGAGATTGCATCAATAGTGTCATAAGCTCTAAAAAAGTAATGGTGAGCTTTTATTAATATTCCTTGTTAGTTACTATTGATTTAACACTTATCATTGTTCAAAGAAACTATTTTATTGGCATTAGAACTTGCCAACACAAATTTTAAAAAAGAATTTAATGCATTTGTCTCCCTTTTGGTGTCCTCCATTGCCTTTATATTGTTGTTGTAATTGCTTCCATTCAACTTCTTAAGCCCATTCTTAATAAGCTACATCTTTCTATGAAAAATGAACATCTTATGCCCCTGTATGTGTAAGCTTTTTAGACTATCAGCATGCAATAATATTTACCATCATTTGCAAATCTGAAACACCAAGACCCATGTCAACATTGAAATCAAATCCATATCAAATTATACCTTTCACAACGGAAATAGCAAAGAAGCTCATAGTGTCGGAAGAACACGTTAAATGTTGCACCTCTACTGGTATCCACACCCTCGCGAGACTGAACAAATGCTTCTGGTGTGTTAGCACCACTCTTGAGACCTCTTTCTCTATTTCACTTGAGGAGGACTACGACACTAGGGTTTCTTCTTTTTTTAGGCAGATGAGTCTTACTTAACTCAAGTCATATTATACATCTATATATATGGTACTAAGGCCCAAAAACCCAAAACCTATTAAAGCCCAATAAATGTTCAGTTTCTTAGTGTGCGAACCTGTAGGCTTATTTAATAGTAGTAGTAGGCCCAAGCTTCTTTTAAGCCCACAAGTTATAAGTGGTCTCTAGCAAGACATTATAATTACCTAATATTAAATAAGGTCGAAGTCCTATATTACCTGAATCTGATGCAACTCCGCAAGTTCACGGGTCTCAAGCAGTATAGTATAATATCGTCCCACAGGGGGTAATTGTACAAGTACCAGGCTTGGATCACTCAATTAATTGGACTAAGCAACTGTGTAAAAATGGGGAATTAAAATAAGAAATTTAACTATAAAAAATAATTAAACCAAAGCCAAACTAAAATGCAAATATCTCTAGGGGTTTCTCCGAATGGAATGTGGTACGCTTCAAGGATGATTCCACTTTTAGCGCTTTCTATGGACTTTACCTGGATCAATTTATGAGGCAAATTTTGGTTGATAGAAGGTTGAGCCTAGAGTTTCTTAGATCCTTTTTCAAGGTATCAAAGGAGTGTTATGCAATAATCCTAATCTACTATCGTAAACTAGCAATCAAGCATAACCCATTAAGTTCTTTGCTAACCTGGTTTTTGTCTCTCATAAATTCAGTTTATGTCTTAATATGAAATTTATAAGTTCTCTGTTTGGAGTTTCGTTATCAATTTTTGCCTATCGGTTCTTCAATTAATAATTAACGTCAAGTAATGGTTGGCCAAATACAATACCAGCAAAATTAATCTCAAATCAGAGAAATCAAAAGAAAAAATTCATACTTATAAATCAACTAAGATTTAATCCATAAAATTAGCTAAAAGCTTCAGCCCAACCTTGAAGCTTTGAGAAAACTACTCACTCATGGTAGGATGAAAACCACAGAAATTATGCTCAGCAAACATCATTAGGAGAAATTAAATAATAAAACATAGAGTAAATTAGTTTTCGGGTCTCCCTCTCTGTGTGTAATTTTTTTGTGCCTCCCCCTAATGTGTAGTTCGCGTCTGCGTCCTTGGTGAAGTGAATCAGCCTGGTGGTGCGTCAACCTCCCCTGTGTAGTGCGTGAATACTTGCTGGAGTTCCTAGTGGTTTTACATTATTCTCCAAAAAACCAGTTGCCTTCTTTGCTTTTTTTCTTTGTCTCCACCAGCTCTTTAATCAGTTATTGCCAACAGATGCTTTTGATGCTTAGTGGGAAGAGTTTTGGTGTAACAGAAAATGAAAAACAACGTGAGTGGAGAGGATTGCTGGTTGGTGTCACGTTATCAGCTGGTCCCCTCTGTTCTAAGGTGATTTTTGTTTTTCCTTTGTGCCTTCCTTGGAGCTGTCATGTTGGAGAGTATTATTTTTGTTATGTAACGTAACGTGAATGCTCCTTTTACCCAGCTTTCCTCTGTTGGTGTCCTACCGTGTGTAACGTTGGTGGAGTTTACTTGTGCTGTTTTTGCATGTAGCCCTCCTAACTTGTAGATCTCCTTGTTTTTTTTTAATTTTCTCTCCTTGCTCACGCCCCCCGTAGCTCCCTTTTTGTTTTCTTCTTTTTGTGGGTCCTTGGAGCTGTAACGTTGATGGAGCCCCTCTTTGTCCACGCCTCCAACTCCTCTTTAACGTGATTGCCCATAATTGTTTTTGTTGTTTTGCTTCTCTTGTCTCTAACAGCTGCCCTTAGCAACAATATCCAGCCTCCATCTTAGCGTGATTTTTGTTTTTACCCCTTGTGTGTATCTTTTTCGGTGGGTCTCTTGGTGGTGGGGTTTCTTGGAGCTCCTGGTGTTCACGCCTGACTTCTCCAACTGTCTCCCTCTTGCGTTATTTTTCAGTTTGCTGCTGGCGTTGTTGCTTGGTTTAACATTATCCCCTCCTTCTCTGCATACGTGGTCCCCCTTTGCCAACAGATGCTTCCCTCTTTTGTGTAACGTCAGTCTTGGAGCTTTTTGCTGTTACCTTCGTGGAGCCGCCTCTTGCTGGAGCTTTTTGTGGTGTATGTGTTGTTTTCTTTTTTTTGCTGTCTTTTTTGTGATTTTTGTGCCTTTTTTCCTGGCAGCGTGGAGTGCTGGAACTGCCCACTAGTGTGTGAATTTCGTCTCCATTGTATTTGAGTCGCTGCCTCCTGTAGTGTCACTTAGTGTAGCATGATTTTCCTTCTTGCTTGCTGTGTGCGTGGACGTTTTGGACAACCCTTAATGTTGCATTTTCTCCTTTGTTTTGCCTTGAACTATTGTGGTTCTTTACAACTAAAATCAAGTGCATTTCCAACAAATTAAACATGAACAATTATAAATACAAATTTAGGTAAACTAAACAATTTAGTAGGAAAAATATATAAAACCTAATGATTGTATTGCAAAAACTAAGAGAAAATGTCACTCATTTCAATGATAAAAATGCCTGCAACAGAATTACAACTGATAAATTACAGTACATTCTATAATTGGTTCGTGGGGCATACATTAACAGTATGTCCACATTCAGTCTTGTCATAATAACATTCTTAAATCCCTTATATGCTACTAAGTGGTTATTGAATATGAATTGAGTGTATTTCTTTTTGTTTCTAGAAATAACTTGATAAGTATAAAAGAGTGGTTTAAAATTAGTGGTTTGAGAAAGACAGTTATACTGGCTTAGAATTCCAATATCCATTTTTTATTAATTACAGCTCTATCTAACTTCTTCTAAATAAATAAGTTACCCTCCTATTTGTTTAACCATGTAAAGAAACATCCATTCATTTTCAAATAAGCTAAGTGAAGCTTGGTTACGCATTCCTTTATATCTCCATAATAACTTCTCATATTGATGTTCCCCTCTGCCTCAGATGGGTATAATATAGAGTTAAAGTGCGACGATAATATCCAAGGGCAGTTAATAGTAGTACTTAAGATAATAAGCTATTCCACACTATATTCCTCTAATTTACATTACTGGAGGCATAAAATCATACGACAAAGAAGGTGATCTATTATGTCTTCAGTTTTATTCTCATATAAATATCATGTTTAGAGTTAGACTAGTTAAGAACCTTAAGTTTTTCTTGATCAAAAGCTACTATAATTCTCTAGTAGTAATCTTCTTTGTAATTAGTGATTATTCCTCAATTTTTCCTCCTTTTTGTTACCATTTGGGCTCTAAGTATATGACACATAAACTTGGTCCTCAAATAGGTTACCTTCCTTATCTAGCCTTATGATTAAAATACACTGAGGGAGCTGTTAATTAATATCCACTAAGACACATTTGTTTATATAATCCAGTTTGACATAGTAATTGTAACATGGTTGATGCAGAGTGACTTCCCTACATAGTTAGATAGACGACATATCCCATTAGTTGTCCAATATTTCAGTGGATTACTATGGATATTTAACCATAGGGGAACATGTTTTTGTTTCAGATTATCAATCTTCACTCTTGGAAAATTTTGGTAGGAAATGGGCCTATAATTGAAGTGCATAAACCTGCCTCTAAGAGCTTCTTAGCCTAAGAAGAGGAGTCAAACCTAAATATAAAGAAGTTTTCCTCTATAATCAACACTTCTTACAAGCCAAATGCTTTCTAATACGTCCTAACCTAGATATTGAATCATAGAAAAGAGGGCCTTCTTTTTAGGAAAAAAACCTAATAATATGGCATCCTTCTACTAAGCCCCTCCTTGATGAATATGTGTCAGTGGAGTTACTATTAGTTTGTCATCAGGGGAAGAAAGAGGGAAAAAGTAGAAGTTAATAGTTAGGGAAGGGTCATCTATGGGCTGTGACTAATTTTTTTTTGGCAACAGGGTTAAATGAGGCAATCTTCACATTAAAAAGTAAAGTCTAACCCTACTTTCCAATAAGAGGAGTGGTTTAAGGTGGTGTCTCATTATGAACTTTAGTTTTTTTTTATTACAAGGAAAAACAAAGCAAAACAAGAGCGTAGAGTTCTGCGATACAAAGCGTCGTGGCTTATAGAATTGGGGGTTTAAACAAAAAATGGAAGGAAAGGAATAGGAGGAAAAGGAAATAACAAGGATCAAGAGGCCACAACTCAAGCTGTAACTAGAGATGATCTTGTAGAACTAATTATAATTCTAGCCAAGGAGAAATCTAGAATTAGCCAAATTGAAGGAAGGGTGGGCGAAGGACAAGGGCAAGAGGCATGAATAAAGATATGGAGAAGACAAGAACTCTGTAACACAGAGTTGATCATAACAGGAGTAAAACCATGATTATGGGATCCGTTCCGTTCCGGCCGGAGAACGGAATTCGGATCCCAACCTCGGTACCGGCCATAAATACCGACCGGTACTGGGGTTTTCCGTTGGGGTACCCAACATTCCGGAAAATTTCAGGCAATTTCGGAATTTTTAAAAACACCGAGGACTTATCTGCAAAAAAAAGTTTTTTATCTAATTTTTACCATCCCCCCCCCCACCGACCCTCATCTGCTACTCTTTCTTTCTTCTTCATTTCTTCAACTCTTCTTCTTCTCTCTAAGCCTCTCTCTCTCGCTCTCTCGCTCTCAGCCTCTCACGATCTCACCGTCTCTGTCGCCAGCGTCTGGAGATCCTCTTACCGTCGCGACGCTTAGTTCTCCTCCTCACCTAGTCGCCCCGGTTGTTCTCCGTTCTCCTCATCTCCGTGTAGATCTGGCCTCATCCGTGTAGATTCGTGTAGATCTAGCCTCGACAGCTCCTCCTCGACGTCACCTCTCCTCCTTGCCGCACCACCGCACCACCATCGGCCTTCCAATAGCTTATAGAGGCATGACCCGAAGCCCAACCCGAATACCCGTGTATTGGTGTTGATGAGTTGATGAAAATGGAATTAGTTTTTGGTTTTTGAACACCGAATTGGAATTGTGGAGGAATTGGAATGGATTTGTGTTTGTCGTGTTTGTGGAGGAATGGATTTGGTTTTTGGTTTTTGAATACCGAATCGAAATTGTTTGGGAATTGGAATTGTTTTTGAATACCGAATGGATTTGAAATTTTGTTATTAAATTGTTACATGAAAATTATAATTGGAATTGAAAATGGGATTATTATGTAATTAATTAATTATGTATTATGTAAAGAATAAAGATTGTTAAAACTTAAAATTAAAAGTTGATAATTAAGTAATTAACATTTAAAACTAAATGTAAAATTATTAATCAAATGTGAAATTATCCATATGTCTTTAGCTTATTGGAATGTTAGAACTTGGAAGTAATAAGTAATAACCATCCTACAAAAATAAATAACATTATAAGAATTTGTTTTTTAGAATAAGTATGCAATAATTGAACTAACTGAGACTAAGCTTAGTATGGAGATTGGAGAATTTGAAATGATTAGAATTCTTAGAAAAAATGATGGGCCTTTTTGTTTAATCATACCTAAATCACTATAGGAAAATTATTATTACCTTTGATATGAGAGTACTCATTATTACTTTTGATCAACTCATCAATGTTATTTGTGTTCATTATAGAAAACTACAAGATACCTATGACCTATCTCTTTTATTTACGACTCTAGCTTTTCACAACACTCAAAAAATTTTAAATCATTAATTGATATTTGATATATTGTTAATATTTGTGAAATATTAATTTATTTTTAATATTTGGTATTGA
>JAOQMR010082668.1:0-15213 GCA_027563865.1 Erythroxylum pelleterianum
ATTGGAAGAGAGAGAGAAGCAAAGGTCAAATTGATGCTTTTGACAAGTTCCTAGCATGGATTCGAGGTGGGTACCATGTTTATATTTCGAATTTTAAGCTATATATAAGTTTTCGAAAAATCAAGAATATGACATGTTTTATTTCGAATTTTATCGATTCCGACTGATTTTGGAAAATGGCTACAAAGGTTAAATTCCTTGTTTTAAATGATTTGATAAAGTGATAAATTTCTGAAATTCATTATTTATCAATGAATGGTTGCATTCTTTGATAGGTGAATTTTGTATGACATTGTGATTTGTGAATTATGATTGAGTTAGGCTATGTCTTTGTCATGGCATTTTGTACAAAGGTTAAATTCCCGTTGTGATAGTCACGTGCACGTTGACCCCCCTAGTCTTCTCCCGGCTGCTTGCTTGTGGCCCATGAGATCTGAAAATGGACTCATTGTGTTTATGGTTTAAACTTCAGTTTATCCGTTGTGTTTACAGAACTCTCGAGCCATTTGTGTGTGCATTGCATTTGTGAATTGTTCAGTAGGTTGCATATGTTATGTGATAATTTGGTTAACGTGCTGCATTCACGTTTTAAAATGGTTTATAAATTGTGGAAAAAGAGATTTTGAAGAAACAAGTAAATGATGTTTGCAATCGTGAAATAATTGATGATTTCAATTATTATGACTGTTTTGAAAGGTGAGAAAGAAGTTTTGAAATGGATTTCTACTGTGAAATATTATAACTGAAAAAGAGTTTTACAACTGTTTTTGCTTATCCTTCGTTTTATAAATATGTTATCCACGGAGCGTAAGCTCACCCCCCTTCATTCCCATTCACAGGTGATGAGAAGAAGATCGGGGGAACGAAAGTGAAGGATTTTTGTATGTTTGTATTTGCATTCGGATCCTTTTATTAATGTTGTATTGTGGCTTGTAAATGTCATTAGAGTTTGTATATGATTTATGGAATCGGATTATGTAAGTAAATTATGGTTAGTATATATGAACGTGAATTATGATTATGACTTGAGATATGATTATGGAATTATGTAATGAATGGAAATGTGAATTTGTGTATGGTTGAGATGATTCTGATTGGGATTGGTTCTGAATATGGATTTGGAATTGAGACATATGGAAGTGTTTTAGGTATAGAATTGTGTTTGATTGTGTTGGGATTCCGGACAGGAGGTCCGATGAATTGTAATGATTGAGCTAAATATTAAATGCTTATTGTGTATGAATTGATGAGATTTGGTAATGATTCGCATATGAGGGATAAAATGAATCGAGGTTTTGGAATTGATAAATTCAAAAGGGAAAAATTGAATTTGCTTGGATTAAAGAAAGAAAAAAAATATTATACCGTTTTGGACGGATTTAGACTGGGTTAGTCTTAGGGTTTCCAACGCAACGCTACCCCTTTTGTTTTGTCAAGATTATTCGTTTGCGGATGTAGGACAATTTGTTTCAGTTAGATTCGAATTCGATTTGCTTTCAAATTTGCTTCCGCTTCGAGTGAATTCGATTTGATTTCGCTTCTGTTTTGATTCTATCGCTTATGCTTTCGCTTTTAGTTTAAATGCTTGGCTTCCGCTATTTAATTTCAATTCGATTTATATCGATTTTCGTCATTGATCGTGTTAAGAGGTTGGGTCTCAGTAACGGGTCCCAACACTTCTTTGAATTTTGCATGTATCGACTCACTACACCAACTGTATAGGAAATATCAACCTTTGTTAGAGTTAGATAAAATAAGCTTCCCACCAATTGTTGATACATGGTTGCATCTTTCAAATCCTTCCCTTCGTGAGCACTTAGTTTGACATTTGGCACTATTGGAGTTGAAATTGGTTTGCACTCAAACATTTCGAACCTTTTAAACAAATATCTACGATATTTTTGCTGATGAAGAAAAATTCCTTCTTTTGTGTGGCAAATCTCAAGTTCAAGATAATGATTGATTTGTCCAAGTTCTTTTTATATAGAAACGAACTGATAAGCTCTCGTTTGTTTGAATGATTTCTTCTTTGTAATCACCTATTTTAATTTAATCATCCATGTGCACTAGAATAGCTAATGTTCCTCCTTTAGTTTTGTCAAACAAACTGGAATCTGAAGGTGTCCTAAAAAAACCACCATAAACAAGAAATTCAGCAATTTTACCATACTGGGCCCTTAGTGCTTATTTTAACTTATAAAGTGCCTTTCGAAGTTTACAATCAAAATCTTTTGATTTTGAAAACCCATTAGTTGATTCATATAAATTTCTCAATCTAATTCTCCATGTAAAAGAGCAATTATTACGTCTATCTGCCATAACCTCCAATTTTAAGTAATCGCAAGTGTGAGTAACACTCGAATAGTTGTAGGCTTTGCAACTAGACTAAATGTTTCATCATAGTCCAAGCCATATTATTTAAAAAAAACCCCTCAAGCTACCAAATGAGCCTTATGCCTTCCAATTGATCCATCTGTGCAGTGCTTTATTTTAAAAATCCAGTTACAGGAAAAGGCTCCACTTCTCTTAGCTTTGGCACAAGCTCCCAAGTGTGATTTTGTTTTAATGCAACAATTTCTTCTTCCATAGCTTTGACCCACTTCAAATCTGGGAAAGCTTCCTCAAATTTCTCTAGTTCTTTTGTATCTATTTCTTCCACTATTACAGTGTTAGCATATTTAGGATTTGGCTTTCTTACTCAGGTTGATCTTTTAAGTGAAATTGGTGTCTCTCCTTCACCAGGCTTACCTTCTTCACTTGGTTGGTGATGAACATCAATTCGCCAAGGACTTTGGGCTATGACTTCTTTAATATCATCACCATCCTCAGTATTTATGGCTCTATCAAAATTCAATTGAATTTGAGAAGGTTGTGGCAAATTTTTAGAATCAGTTGAGTTAAACAATTAGTTCTTGTCTAAGGCCACCAAGAAGAAGCTTCGTCGACACGACATTATGAGAAATATAGCATTTTCCAGTTGTAGGATCACAACATCTCCACCCTTTCCTTTTATTGTTACATCATACAAATATACACTTGATGACCTTCTTGTTCATTTTACTATGTGATTGTTCAAGTATGAATAAGTAACATACACATCCAAAAATTAAAAATAGCTAACTATGGCTTTTATATTCCAAAAATTTTCAAAAGGTGAAAGAAAATAGAACCTTTGTTGAGGAAGCCGATTAGTCACAAAGGTTGTAATATTCATTGCTTCCTCTCAAAATCTTTGAAAAACAAGTGTTAACTGTTTCGTCTACTTTCTGTAAACTCCTTTTGACAAGAACAAAATAAAATTAAAATAATAAGAACACCAAAAATTTGGTAATGCAGTTCGGCACACTTTGCCTACATCTGCGGGGCCCTTATCCAGATTAATAACTTTCACTGAAGTATAATAGATTTATAAAAGATCACCCTAGAGCCACACCACTCAATTCTTGTAACAATCTCTCAACCTCACTTTCCGTGGAAGATTTTCGCATCCGTTAACACGACCGACTCATGATAATCTCATCATAGAATTTTTCTAACTACTTTCACTCAAAACAATAATAAATAAAAATAACTCAAGTATTTAACTAACTGAGAATTAAACAACAAAATACTTGAGACAATAGAAAGACTTCCCTATGGATTTATCTTCTCTAAATAATCCAGCTGAAACTCTTCTCCATAGCTGATTCTTTCTTCACCAGAATAAGTCACGGTGTTGCTTCAAATGATAGCCAATACCCATATCACCGAAGATGATATTCACCTTACTAACAAATCAACTTCACCGTGGCTCACCCACCAAAAACATGTTAATCAGCTGTGTTAATTAACATACACAGCGAGCATGATTTTTCTTCATAGACACATAACCCATACAACTTCAGTAACTCACACACATGTTCAGTTACCGCACATACTGCACTAGGTTTCTTCTCAACTTGCATGTTTTGATAGAATTCTATCATAAATCAAATATTTGGGCAACACTTCCTGTGGAGATTCACAGTAGCTACTTCTCCTTGACGTATATAACATGAACTCAACCAAGTCAAAAAGATGTCCATCTTGACCACGCAATTTACAATATTCCAATAACCAAAGCGCAACAGCCCATTGACGTATTGACGTACACCTCCCTTATACCACACACTTCCATATTAACTCAATTCCACATATGCACCGTAGATTGAAGATATGCATAAATCCCTCATATAATAATAAGAATCCTTATTAAACCATGCAACCACCGAGAGTTCCACTTCAACACCACCATTTCAATTGCTTTATTAATATTTACTACAACAGCTCCCAAATACAAATCCATCCAATATGTAATGTATCCTATATGTCCAATTAAAATGCCAAAATTAAATAAAAGATATATGTAATATATCCTAACAATCTTCCTGGCACATTTTTTGCATGAAGGGTACTTCGCCAAATCTCTATAAGATGTCTATTCTTTCTCTCCACCACGCAGTTCTATTATGGTATGTTAGCACATGTAAACTAATGATATACTGAACTTGGTCAAATGTATTGAGAAAATTCGTCCAAGTTATATTCTCCTATATTATCAATACGTAAGCAACAAGTTTTTTTATTTATGCTTCAATTGTTTCTCTGAACTCTTTAAACTTTAAGAATACTTCAGATTTTTATTTCATAAAATAGACCGAAGCATACTGTAAGAAATCATCAATAAAAGCCATCATATACTTCATCCCATGAGTTGAAAATTGCTTCACAGGTCCGAACACATATGAGTGAATTAGTTTTAATGACTTCGTTGCTTGAAACTTGGACTTCTCATATGGTTGGCTTTTCCATATTAATAGCAAACACAAATTACATTAGTTTTTACTTCTAGCTTTGGAAGTCCTTTCACTATCGACTTTTTTGTCATCAAATCTAGCTTAGAAAAGTTGACTTAACCCAATCTCATGTGCCATAAATCCGCTGTCTCATTTTTCTGAGTCTTGTTTACATATGCAATTTCAGCTGACATCACGTAAACTGACTCTAATCTTTGTCCATTTATAATCGGCTCTTCGAAAATTTTAAGATTACGATACACCTTTACATCTTGTGGGCCAAATAAAACAAAGTGTTCTGAAGATGTTAATTGTGCTGTTAAAAGCAAATTTTTCTTCATACCAGGAAGATGGTAGACATTTTGAAATGATATATCATTAACACTATACTGGGGAGAGATTACTACTGTACCAATATGGGCTATCAGTAACTTGGAATTATTTATTGTCACTACTTGTTAGAATTTACAATAGGCCTACGAGCCCACACGAGAAGGAAAGTTAGATCACATACAAGTCTAAGTGAGGCTCCATCCTAAAACCAATTGGTGATAGGTGGAGTAGCCCACTAAAACCAATTGGTGATAGGTGGAGTAGCCCACTAGGTTTATATATTAGTCTTCTTTTCTCTCTTTCTCCAATGTGGGCCAAACTCCCACTTTATATTTCAACACACCCGCTTCACGTGTAAGGTTAATTTAAAGCCTAACACATGACATAATCTATCATTTCGAGGTATTAACGACTAATATAAGAGCAACCTGCTCTGATACCATGTTAGAATTTACAATGGGCCTATAGGCCTACACGAGAAGGAAAGTTAGATCATATACAAGTCTAAGTGAGGTTCTATCCTAAAACCAATTAGTGATAGATGGAGTAGACATGACTTTCCTTATACTTCGACAAATTTTGCAGCTTTCCTTTGTCTCTTGTCATATGATTAGAGCAACCCGAGTCAACAATCCAATCTTTCTCAAAATCAATCAATTTATAAGTTGGTGTAGTGAGAGCTATCTCCTCTTGTTCTGTTTCAAAAGTGCCTCAACATCCCATTATTCTTCTTTTTTGGAAGTTACAGCATTACTCTCAGAAGTCTTTTTCTTTGATCAACAAGCTGTTGCCATGTGACCCTTCTTTCTGTAATCGTAACATTTCCCTTCAAATTTCTTACTATTTCTGTTGGAAAATCCCTTAGGTTTACAGATTCTTAATTTTAGGAATCAGATTAGAGATATTAATTTGATATCTATCAAATAAATTAGATTTTATTTTATGCTGATTTAGATTAGATATTATTTGATTTTTGAATTTTAGTTAGGAAAAGACTGTATAAATTGACAAGCTTCAATTCAATAAAATTTGAGAGTCTTCTCCACATAAAAAAAAACCAACAATTGGTATCAGAGCTCTCTTGATCTTAAGGGACCTCTAAACCTACAAACCTATAACTATAACCTATAACTCATTCTACGCTTTCCCACACCACAAACAAAAACCACACGATAATGGATTCAGAATCATCGTTCACTGCCATTACTTTGCTAGTGTTTGACGGAAGAAATTATCTAAGTTGGGTTGTTCGAATGGAGGCCTTCCTTGAAGCAAATAACTTGTGAGAAGCTGTAGATGAAGACTACAACATTTCGGATTTGCCAACAAATCCTACAATGACTCAAATCAAGATGCAAAAAGAACCAAAAAAATTCAGGAGAAGACAAAAACAAGAGTTTCAACAAGATTGACAACAATAACAACAACAACAAAAACAATGATGATTCATATCCACCATGCCCACATTGAAAAAAATAACAAAATGAAGAGGCAAAAGCAGTACATCAAGAGGATGAATTATTTTGGCATTAAAGTTCTACAACTCCTAAAGTAAGGAGAAGTTTGTTGGAAAATCCCTTAGGTTTGCAAATTCTTGATTTTAGGAATCAGATTAGAGATATTGATTTGATATCTATCAAATAAATTAGATTTTATTTTATATTGATTTAGATTAGATATTATCTGATTTTTGAATTTTAGTTAGAAAAAGACTGTATAAATTGACAAGCTTCAATTCAATAAAATTTGAGAGTCTTCTCCACATAAAAAAACCAACAATTTCTATTATTCTTCGTCACTCCTCCTGCAATGATCACTCTTTTTATCGTGATGCCCCTTCACTTTATCTTCATTTTGTTTTGATTTACCCATAACTTGCTGCTTGGAACTCCTTTTACTTCTGTTGGCATAGAGCGCTTCTTCTTCATTCTTCAACGAGGTTCCTCCCATTTGTTTAGCTAAAGTTTCTGGACCAGCTAGCACATTTCCGAACCCAACAAGTGATGGTTGATTTTGCCATCCCTGTATTGCAGCAACGAAGCCTTTATATTTAGGTCTCAAACCATGAATGATTATTCGCTTCTTTTTGGTTTCTCCAATTGGAGCTTCTGGTTCCAATTCAGAAATCTCCTGACATAATAACTTCACTCTATGGAAGTATTGAGAAATTGTCATGTCGCATTGTGCTATCGACAATAGCTCGCTCTCTAGAAGTTGAAGCCTCGTATCATTCTTCTTTGAAAGTAGCTTGGCCAGGATATCCCAAGCTTTTTTAGGAGTTTTCACATCTTGAATGTGTCCTAGCACATCTTCTTCAACTGTTGTCTTTAAGGCAAACATTGCTTTTCTAGCTTTAATCTTCCATTTCTACAAAGTACCATTTGCATCTTCTGCTTCTGATTGCGTAACTTTATTTCTGTTGATGATCTCCCACAAATCTTGGCCTTGCATATACGAGCTCATACATATAGACCAAGAATTGTAGTTTTGATTATTGAGCTTTTTTATTCTGCCAATGACTTGAAGTTCACTCATCCCTGCCAAAGGAAAATTCTTGCAATAAGACTTTTACTATTGGCTTGCTCTGATACCAGAATGTAGTAAAATCGCAGCTCACAAACTATTTTTCAAGATTTTGAACATAATATTGCACAATAGTTTTTTTTAACTTAGTAAAGAATGATATAAAATTTATTAAGGAAGATAGCCCTTTTATAGGCTTACAAACCATAACTCTAAATAATACCGTTGCTAATAACACTTAACTAACAGCTAAAGAGTAGGAAAACAACACAAAAATAGCAACTGGATTTTGACTCTGTGACAAGTGGAACTAAATAATCAGTCAAGAATGATTTCCACAAGCTGGTGTTGCATTCCAACAATTTCACTATATACACATAGGTCTATTTAATGAATCACAAATCAAAAAGTCAAATGAACTTGATTAATTATATTAATATGGTTAAAAATCAATTCTTCTTTAAAGTTAAGATTGTGCATAGTAGTAAATAATTTTAAGTTTACACTTAAAAATTATTGTATTCACACTCCACAATAAACAAAGTAGCTAAACAAAAACACAAACTCTTGTTAAACATAGAATGATCTTTGCTTTTTTCAAGCTAACCTATAAAAGCTTTAAGGGATGACATTTTAACTAATGCATACCTTATAAACTGTACACCTACACCAATTTTACAAGGGAAAACATATAATGCATTGCTTTTTAATTCACCACCAAATCACTTGCATTTATAAGTATTTGAAAGTTTGTATTTTGCTTCTACTCATGCTAAAAAAACTATCAAAATTTTGTATTGTTCTTTACATTTTTCTTGGTTTTCCTTAAGGAAAGAAGGGTATAAACTATAAAGTCTATTGATATTGATCTTAATAACATTTTTATATCTCATGATGTTAATTTCTTCAAAACAGAGTTTCCTTTTAAATGCACTCCCACTATTATTGACAGTCTCATAATACCGATATTTAAAGACATTAACCTTATTGTTAACACACCCACTTCACCAAAAGCATCTACCATCTAAATATTTACCTACTTAATCAGACACATCTACCGTTGAAACACCTACTATCCTTGTGAATAATGAACCCAATCATATTACACATCTTCGTATATCTCCACCTAATTCCCATATATCACTCTACCCCGTCACTCTAATGGCCTGTTTAGTTCAAGGAATGGAATAGATAAGGAATATAATAGTTATTCTTAGGAATAGAAAAGATAAGGAATATAATAGAATGAGTATTACTTTATTTGGTTCAAGGAATGAAATAGATAAAGAGTTTCTATTCCATTGTTTGGTTTGAAAATATAAACTTGGAATAATAAAGGAATAACCAACAAAAAGACCAAAATATCCTTTATTATTATTATTATTATTATTATTATTTATTTTAAATATTCTACTTATTATTATTCTTTTTATTATTAATTTTATCAATTAATTTTATTCTTATTTTTATTATTAAAATCCTTATTATGATTAATTTTCTTCTTCTTCTATTATTATTATTATTATTATTATACGAAATTAATTATTATTATTATTATTTATAAACTTTCTACTTTTACATGGAAGCCACCATATCGTCTTGGCCTAGGCCATCATCTGCCTCTAATATGGTCAACACTTCAAGTATTCCTAACAATCTCTCCCAAATTATTTTTATGATTAATTATCCACTTCTCATAAAAATTTTACCATTTCTTTAACTATAAGAAAACATCATGCCTTTACCAAACCTACTAGTTGCAAATGACTGTACAAAGAGGTCAAATTTGATGGAACCATCAAATGCTAAAAAGTTTGATTGGTCACTAAAGGATGTAATTAGATTGAAGATCTAATTATAGTGACTTTCATTTTTATTCTCAGTGTGGTCATTATGTGTCCTCTAATTAGTATTGCTACCATTCAAGGATGGAATCTCCATGAATATGTTTACATGTCACTACCTCCTAGATTCAAACAAAATGGTGAGACTAAGTATGTAAATTTAACAAGTCATTATAATGCTTGAAACAAGATTCGAGCGAATGGTTTTAAAAACTATCCTCATCCTTCAAAAGTGTTAATTTTCAATGATTAAAGACAAATTATTCACTATTCATTTGAACTTGTAAAGTTAGCTTCACCACTATTCTTGTTTATATTAATCATGTGATTTAGTAAGTAGCAATATTCAACAAGTTGAAAAGATGAAGCAATTCTTATGAAAGAAATTTAAGCTCAATGGTTTTTGCTAACTCAAGTACTTCTTAAACATAAAATGGCAAGGTCCTTAAAGGTATTTGCCTCTCTATAAGAAAATATGCATTAGAGATACTAGAAAATGTTGAATTTTTTTGATCTAAATTGTAAAATTTCCTTTGGAGCAAAAATTGACTCTTACATAATTGGGTAAAGACCTTCTAAATGGTCCATCAAATTACATGTGCCTTATATGAAGATTGATCTATTTGATTATCACTAGACTTGATCTAGTTTTGCAGTCCACGTCTTAAGTCAGTTTTATGGATAAACCATATGCACTTCATATTGAACCAATATATAAAGTCCTTAGATACATCAAGCAAACTCAATAATAAGGTATTATACTATCCTCCATAAGCACACTATAGTTAAATGCTTTTTGTTTACATTAGGCACGCTACAGAGACACAAGAAGATATATGATAGGGTCTTATGTATTTATACAACAATCGCTGATTTCTTAGAAAAAAAAAGTAACACAGATAGCTTAATCAATCGTTAAAAGTAAAATATGATTCTATGGCTAGCATATATTATGAGATTACTTGATTAAAAAATATCTTAAAGGATTTAGGGATCAAACATCCTTAACCAATCATATTGTTTTCTGATAACCAAGTTGCCTTACATATTGCTTTAAATTCAATCTTCCATAAGCTAACAAAGCATATCAAGATTGACTATCTTCTTATTCATAGGAAGATTTAGGAAGACTTAATCAAAACAATAATGTGAAGACCATCTATCAAGTTGGATTTTATTTGGTGAAGCATTAAGTGTATTAAAGTTTGAGGCGCTCCTTAGCAAGTTAGGAATATATACTTCGATTTAAAGGGGAGTGTTGAAAATAATTAAATAAAATAGAAAAGGAAAGATTGTTTATTACTTGTAATTAATCTGCCGCTAATTATAAGCGTGCTCGGATAGCCAAGGGTACGTCTATTTTGGTAATGTCTAAGCTAGACCTTCATAGACATCTTACCTTCCATTTTAAAAAAGGAAACTGAGGTATACTACTCTTAAACTCGACAAATTAATTCAAGTATGTGCATTAACATTCTTTAGGTAGTTGAATATTAACAAAATATTTGATGCATTGATTGATGATATGAGTTCGAGAAAATTTCTACAAATTATAAGTCCAATGTTTATTGAATTGATTAAGGGAGTTTTATACTATCTTTAAATTTGATAAACCTAATACTTTCACTTTGCACAGGCTTAATGTGGTGTAATGTAGATTGATGGGCAAAGAATTTAAACAAAATGTCACTAAATTCAGTTTGGCCTTAAGGTTTATAACTGATGAATACGCCAGTTCTAACTAATATAAGGAATATATTATGGACTATGGCGATTTGGATCCTTTAGAGTTTTGGAAATCAATATCCTGTAACAAGCTTGTGTATCATCCAAGTCAATCTAAAAGAAGTTTTCTTAAAGAAAACTTTTATGGGTTTATTTACAAAATTTTCTTGATTTTAATTATTCTAGGAGTAAGATTATAACTTCTATGTGTACTAAAGCTAAATTATTCTTTATTCAATAGTATATAAGGTTTGTGTTAATTTGGATGCTTGGTTAGCTATACAATTTAAC
Source organism: Erythroxylum pelleterianum (assembly GCA_027563865.1). NCBI lineage: Eukaryota > Viridiplantae > Streptophyta > Magnoliopsida > Malpighiales > Erythroxylaceae > Erythroxylum > Erythroxylum pelleterianum. The sequence continues at coordinate 11,531 of JAOQMR010082668.1, forward strand.
CCTTTTTTAACAAGAATTTGTCTCTTGTGTCTTTTATTACTCACTTAGTTATTATTCCTAATTTGTTTGATATTGCTAATAATAATATGCATATAGCTTGTGAGATGGAACCAATAAATAGTGCTTGTTTGAGCATGATGAAGTTGATCAAGAAACAAAAGAGGCAATTTTGTTATGTGCCATATGATTCCTTTAGGGAAGTTTTGCATCACATAAACACAAGAATTCAGATGCTCAATAATCCCTATATCTTCATACACGATTTATCTAACACGAATGTTATCTTTGGTTGGAGAGGTTGGAACATAAAATTTCTAAAATGGAAAAGAATTTGGATACTTTGCTCCACTTTATAGGGTTGACACCTCCATGTCCAACGACGCTATAATGTATTTAATTTCAGATGCTCACAACTAAAGACAATCTTATAATCTTTCACTTACCTTATGTTGATTAGTTTTGTTAAGTATGAGCATCTTATGCATACATTAAGGAAAATATATGATTTAGGTATAGGGGTTAAGTGAATGTATATACCATTTTAGAAGAGCTCTTTATTTTTATTGATGAAATTTATGATTTGTGTTTGGACTATTGAATACTATGATTCTTATATGTTGATACTCCTTGTTATAGCTTTGACGTGTCTTATTATTGTTTAGAAATAATGCTTAAGTTAGGATACATTTTTTGTTTAAGTTTCACTATATAAGAAAATCGAATAAAGTATCTCGATGGTTTTATTGAATGAAAATGTGTAAGATTTGATAAATTTTGATACTCATATAAGCTTTTAAGCCTAAGAGACATTCATTTAATATGTGCTCATACATTTTCCTTTGTTATATGTTATTAAAGATGACTTGTTTATGCAAGAACTTGCTCTTGTATATATTTTGAGACCACATTTTTGGTGAATTTATGCATGAAGATGATATGGGCACTTACGTATAACCATTACTGACCTATAAAAGTCTACCTTAATTTTTATCGCTAAAAAATTGTTTGAGCTTTGATCTTTTCTTGCATATTGATCTTGTTACAAAACACCTTAAACTTCTTCTCATTGATTTCCTTACCCCTAAATTAAAGGAATTATATAAAGTTTATTTGTATAAGATTTTAACTATTTTTTTGAAAAGCAAATCAATTGATTCAAGTTGTAGTGTTTTGATTTTTTAGTCTTAGTATTGTGATGTTTTTTGTTATAAAAAAAGGAGAAAAAAGGAAGAAAAAGAAATAAATAAATAATGAAAAGGAGTGATTACGTGATTAAAATCATGTAATTTAAATCAACTAAACTTTGGACTTATTTGAATTCAAACTTATATGGATAAGTTTGTATAGTTCCTTCAATTTGTTAATCCCAAATTTACTTTCTTGCCATACCTTTACCTAAGCTACGTTATAACCTTTATCAAGACCCTTTGATTTAGGTATTAAATTCACATTTATTAGTGGTCAAGATATGATTCATGAGCAAGCTTATAGAAATAACTCCCTATATAGAAATAACTTGCTATACAATGATTTCAGAGTTTAATAAACCCTAAACAATTTTAGTGTACAGGGAGAAATCTTCTAGAGAGTATCAATTTTTGTTTAATTTGATTTTGATAGAATTGATGAGATGTTGTATCTTCATTCTAAAAATTTATCCTGTAAGGGCATGTTCTCTTGATTCCTATTTTATCTTAAGAATTTAAAGAGTAACTTTTGGAATATTTTTGTATAACATGAAAGAGGATGAAAGGTTGTTAAGAGGATGATTGAAATGTTGAATTGATGTGTGCTTGAGGGCAAGTATGACTCCGGTGTGCGAGAATTCGATAAGAGATGGTTGTGTCATATTAATTGAACTTATCTCTTTTATGTTGAGTTAATTTTGGTGCTTAATTGTAAATTTTAATATTGATTTTGACTGAGGAGATGACAAGTGGAGATTAGATTAATTTTGGTTTGAAATATTTATTTGGAACATCATTTGTTAAATACATGAAATTTTGAAAAGATGGAATCAAAGATGACAGATTGCTCAAGTTGATAAAACGAGATCATACTAGAGTCAGAGTCACTTTAAGAAGTTCAATCTAATTAGGAGACTTATTTTCAACCCTATTATAATTTTGATTGTTTAAATGATTATTTATGGAATATGGAAAGAATATTGTTGTGGGTGAGAGAAAAGAAGAACACGTTACATTATTATTTTTCTTTTGTCTTCTTTTGTCTATCTTCTGTGAGGAAAAGATAGCCACGAATGCTTGAATATGAATTTTTTGATTCAAAAAGAATTTAAATTGTAGTTATAACTTTGGAAAATTTTATTCTAAACTTGAATTTTATTTTAATTCAAGTATTTCTTATTTATTATTCTTATATTTCATGAGTAGTTAATATTGAATAATTTTACAAATTAATTTGGTATTGATTATTTTATTATTATCCATGAGTTTGATGATCTGTAATTATCATGAATGATTAGTACAATGTAGCAAGTAAATTATTTATGTATTTACTATTTACATAGTAACTTACGAGAAATAAGAAAACCAAATTAAATAGTTATAGTTATTTCAATTATTTAATGTAGAGTTTAATCTTATTCATTAAACCTATTATTATTATTTAATTGATATGGAATGATAGTATACTCAACCAATTAATGTTAAGTTTTGATTTGAATATTAAGTTTTAACCAATTAATTTAGAAAATTTGAGATTTATTATGATTATCCTAATAAGTTTCAGATTAAATGCTTGAGTTGTAAAAATTTATGCTTTTCAGACCAATGATCAAAATTACAATTAAATGAAATCCTTCATTTGAATCAAAATTAGGTAAAATTTTATTTTATTTTTTACTAGTTTTAAATTATTAGTTAATTAATTATAAGCCTTTTTTTATTTCGTCAAAATTGATTTAATTGTTTTGATATTCGAATTAGTTTCACGACTAATATAATGATGGGTTACTTGCTAAAAATAGCCTAAAATTTTATCAATTTTTCAATTATAATCCGAACTTTAAAAGTAGCAATAAAATGCTCAAAATTTCTATTTGTTTCAATTATAGCCCGAGGTTAATCTCACTGTTATCTCTGATAATATGACACTGTTACGTGTCAATGAATCCTTATTAATCAGACACGTCAGCAAAATTAGCAGTCTAAGTTTGATTATTGAAATGACGTCGTTTCAAACCTAAATCCTTAATTTCCTCTCACTTACTCTCACTCTCATTCTCACACCATCATTCACAATTTGTAACCCCTCACTTCGTTCTCACTCTCACTGTAACACCTATATACCCCCTGGAGGATATGTGGATGCCACCCAATACAGAACAATAAATCAGAACATTATTTCACACATGCATTTCAATAATCTCAAACACACACACACACACACACACACACACACACACACACATATATATATATATATATATATATATATTACATATCATAATTTCAGAAACAAAAATCCAAAGTTAGATACAAGCCCAAACAAACTAAACAAAATACATTTTCGAGCAATAGAAAAAAAAAACAGATTCCTTTGGCCATTGCGGTTGACTTGTCCCAGTCTTTATACTCTTCGCTCTGAACCTACACGGGACAAATCCACCGTGCTAAGCATATAGCTTAGTGAGTAATAACTAATCTACATTAAATGATTTC
>JAOQMR010082734.1:0-15195 GCA_027563865.1 Erythroxylum pelleterianum
TGGGTAAGTCTGAATCATTACCCGTACCCGCAAGACCCGTACCCATACCCGGACCACCCGCCCGTTTGCCAGGTCTAGGGTTGAGGTGATATTGACTAGGATGTTGGATGATGTGGCTCCACATAATTTCTAACCTCTCATGACTAAATGGCGTCATTTTTCTTAGAAGATAAACGACATTGCTTATATTGTCTTCTTCTTCCAAATTGTTGCCACTAGAGTTTTGAGCTCTCAAACTATGGTTGGAGCATAAGGGTGCATGCAACGGTCAATGTTAGTGTTTTTTGTAGTTTTGGAGTCTACTTAAAGGGAGGATCAATTTGGTATATGAAAATTGTACTTGGAGCATATTAAGAATCGCAAATGTGTGAAAGGATACTACAGAGAAATGGTTAAAGAGATATTCTAGAATTTTGACTCCTTTTTAAAAAGGAGACTATGATATCACGTAGAAATAAAGAGCAAAGATAAAATGATGAAAGGCTTTTGTGTTTCTGTGATATCTCAATGTTATGCTTCTATTTATACACTTTAGGTGACTCCAACTAATTAATTACATAATATTAATGAACATGATTCTAAGAGAAAATTGAGGCTAAATATATGTTAATGTTTGACTTCTGAAGATTATGTTAATAGTTATTAACGTAATGTATGGTCAAAATTTTGATCACTAACTAAACCCTAAGTTTTCATCCTAATGTTCTCGAATTCATATCTCATAAAAGGAATGAACGGATGGAAGTGAATTATGTAAGCAACTTAAAGTGAATTAGCCTCCACTGATCACTCATTCACATACGTAAATCAAGATAATATCTAGTTGATTTTTCATTAGCCCTCAGCTACCCCACATCTCAATTATATAGGAAACAGTATTTATCTTACATGTATTTCACCAGACTTGTATCAAATTCAAAGTTTAAAAAAAGATACTTCGAGCTTACTAATATAGTCAAAGGAATCATTTAAACTTTGGTCAAAGAAACAGATGAGCATTTATCTTACATTTAGACGTCGGTCCAATAAATGGATAAGCACAGAAACAGTCGGTAATCTTGAAGACACCAATGTTTCTGTTAACATTTTATACTAAAAGGATAGTATGGATCATTCGATATTTCTGCATGTATGAGCTCACTTGCCTTAATTTACAGGCAAACCTTATGAAAACCAATCAAAGTTATGAAACAAAATTTATCAAAGCAGTTAAAAAATTCATGCTTGTAAGAAGTTATTATCACTAACAACATGCCAGAAATTATTAAAAGAGCTTTAATGAATCTTTAAACTTCAACGGAAGCATTTAGTAATAGTAGGTTATAATTTCAACATTCTGGCTATACCCCATTTGAATGGAACGTACTTAGAAATTACATTCATATGTATCAAGTAGTTAGCACTTTCTAGTTTTTACATGTTATTGGAACCTGGAAACAACTTTCACCACTTCCTTAATATCTTGAACGCCTTTCTGGATACTTGCAGTAGTTGTGACCAAGCTTTCTTATTTCGTTGACATGGTCAAGGAATATCTAGAACAATAAGTCTAGGGTTTGGAAAAGAAGTCCGTATCTTCTGTCCAATATTATGGTGTTTTATTCTGTCCCATGAATCTCAGTCATTTATTTATATGGGTCTCGCATAAATAAACACGGAATCGCATAAATGAATGGCTAAAATTTATGGGACAGAATAAGACATCATAATATTGAACAGAGAATCCCGTCCTTAAAAAAAGCCACCCTTTCCAAGAAATTTAGTTTATCGTAGCGAATGTCGATATATGTCTTTTGGTCTTCAGCACTGCAGATATCATCAATGAACACATACAAGAGTTAAACCGAATTCAGGTCTATTCTTACGTGAAAAGAGCTAGGAAATTTGGATACTTTTTCTGTCATTAAAAATTATCATTATTGTTCTAAATTGCTTAACAAAATAGCTTATGGTATAAGAAAAGTAATTTTTTACTATTTAAACTCAAATTGTTACGTGATCAATTGTTATAGATTTTGTATGATTACTTTTATCTAATTTTAATAAAGAATTCTATTGAAATTATTGGACAGTAAAAAGTTCTTTTAAAAAATATTTCTAATGCTATTAAATGTTTTTATGTAATTTTAAGTAACAAAGACAATTTTTAGAATGAGTAAATCAAATTTAAAAAATTTAACTTTCACTCAAATTAATACAACATTTTTCAAATAATCATTTGTTGGTTTAGATGCAATATCACCAAAATGAATGGTTGATATACAATGTTTAATTGGTAATTTGGATTGGTTTCTATCAAAATTTTAGAAATATTTATATAATGATTTTATTTTACTTAAACCAAACCAAACCAAATTAACTTAATCTAAATAAAATTGGTTCCAGTATTTTAAATCGGTTAAACATTTTTAAGTTTTAATAACTATTAAAAGTAAAAGTATATCAACATCTTTTCAGTCTTTTCATAAAATGATCTATTTTTAACGTTTCAATGGAAGTATGTGAAATGGTTATCAATTTCTATATTAAAATGAGATGAGAGGAGATAAGACTTATGAATCTTTAGAAAAGATTATTAATCAACTTTTAATTAATTATTTTTGGACTTCTAAGTTTAAAAAGTTATTATTGGATCAGTTTGCACTTAGGATATTACAAGTATATTTAATTGAGCCTCCACTAATACAGTGTTAGACCAAGAAAGAACCAACCGAAAAGTTGGTGGGCCTAAATGAGAATGATGGGAGTAGAGAATAATGTTGACACTAGGGAATAATTTATGAGTTTTTGTTTATGTATAGGGAATAATACATAATCCTTTCATAACAAAAAAAATTGTTTCAAAGAGAATCTCTTGTTTTATGGTTTTGAATTAAGTTTATATCAAGATAAAGTGCTTTATGCTTTTGAAAAACTTGATATATTGAAAATTGGTAACTTAAAAGTATTCTTGAAAGTTGAATTTTTGTTAGGTTTAGTTCGACTAAACCTATTTATGAAAGAAATAAAACAATATATCAAGTTTTATATATTATGAAAGTTGAATTTTTGTTAGATTCAATTAAAAAAATATTTATGAAAGAAATAAAACAAAATTATTAATGGAATAACAAAGATAAATGTAAAGGTTTTTATTTGAAATGATAGAGGAATTTTAAAAACAAAAGACTGAATTTTTAACTTAAAAAAAGTCTAAATTTTTAGACAATATTTTGATGAACTTAGTTATTAAATTTGAAAACAAAAATATTGGAATTAATGTTATTGTGCCAAGAAACCTTTGGATTCTAAATTATTTAAAGAAAATAAAATTAGTTATAAATATTTATTGAGTAAAAGAAAATCTTAAATTTGTAAAGGATTCAAACCTAATTAGTTAACTAACCCTAACTTAAAATAAAACAATAACATATAGCAACTTAATTCTAATGGATTTGAGACCCAAACTTAAACAAAGTAATAAAGGTATCAATTTATTCTTGATAGACATACACGCCCAACTAATTTTTTTGTTAATAAATCATTTTTAAAACTAAAAAAAGGCTTAAAAGAAGGTAAAAGTTCCAATTTGCTGGTTAACATTTGTCAAAAAGTCTAAGATGACCCTTGTTATCTTTGGTATCAGTTTATCCTTAATAGAGCAATTTGTCTCAAAAAAATGCTCACTTCGTCATTCCTTCATTAATATTAATATGGACATGCCAGACAATATGGCAGTTGACGTGTAATGAAATATTAACTTCTTATTTTTAATTAATTAATATTTTAATTCTTTTTAAAAATTAAAAATCAAATCCTATTTTCCCCTAAAACCTAACTTCGATTGCTTTTATCTCTAATTTGCAGTAAATCCATAAAATCTTGTGCTTCCTATATCTTCTTCGATTGAAGAAAATCCCAAATAATCCTTTATTCTTCTTCTTTATCAAATTTCGTTAGTTTCTTGTAATTTTCTAACATCTTCATTCTCTATTCTAGTCGAGGCTTTATTCTCATTCTAGGTACATCAATCTCACTTATTTCTATTTGTTTAGTGTTTATGGCCCCATGAATAAAGAATAATTTATGTTTTAGCTTAAGTTCTTGTATATAGAGACAAAGATAGTGGAGGAAGTAGTCCTTCTTGTAGTCCCCCATATTTTAGATTACTAAATTGAAGGTTAATGCTATGATATTTTCATCTTTTGGTCCCTCTTGTATCTATGATATTTTCATGATAAATATTACTAAATTGAAGGTTAATGCTATGATATTTTCATGATAAATTGTATGTCTAACAAAGTGTATTTGCAGGACCTGCAGACTAACGACATCGTGGCTGTAAGTGAGGCGGAAGGGGGGATATACAAACTCAGAGCAGAACATCAATTCATACCATCCACCTTAAAAGGTCCTCCTCTAGATTTCTATGTTAAAAACCCGCTCTGATACCATGTTAGAATTTTATAATGGGCCTACGGGCCCACACGAGAAGGAAAGTTAGACCATATATAAGTCTAAGTGAGGCTCCATCCTAAAACCAATTGGTGATAGGTGGAGTAGCACATTAGACTTATATGTTGATCTTCTTTCCTCTCTTTCTCCAATGTGGGACAAACTCCCACTCTTATATTTCAACAGTATCATATTATGATTAAACTCTATTATTATGTTAAAGAAATTCTATCTTTAACAATTTTACCAATATCTTTACTAGATTACGAAATACCATTGTAGTTTAGAAAATCATAAGTTAAATAGATGTAGGAATTGCAAGTTCACCTATTATTAGAAAATAAAAAACACATTATCTATCCCTATTTTGAATATGTTTACATGAAAAGGGGATTACCATGCGATTCAGAAATATAGTTCTTCTAGTTTAGAAATATAAGTATTACGATAATGAAACCATATTAAATGGAAATTTAAAAAATCACCTTAAAAGGTTCCATTAATGCTACAAGTCAATATTATAGCAAAAAAAAATCATATTAGAGAGTGAAGTTTAGTGATGTGACAAGTAACTATGTGGTGGAGGACAAAGTGGAGAAGCTTAGAAAGAGCCTAGACAGAGATGGTTATAAGGTGATTGGTACGTGTTTATTGGAAAGTTGTAACCAACCTTGGACTCTGCCTCCTTTCAGGATTAGCGAGGTTATGATCCCTAGTGACTAGCAATGCAATTGTGTATACTCTAGTGAAGTTGAGATCTTATAGCATAAGTTTGTTTCCTTCTTTTAGTAATAGATATATGGATGTTGCTACTTTTTTTTTTTCATTCTAGTGTTGCTTTTGGATTTTAATATCATATAGATTTGGAGGGTTTTAGCATTCTATCTTTTTATGCTCCTGATTCGTAAGAGAAAGAATAATTATACTTTTGCATCTAAAGATAATTTTAGTAACAAAGTAGATATATAATCAAGCAATTCATTTAGTGACAAGTTGTTGAAAACTAATATAAAAAACTTGTTTGATTCTTTACTATTTACTAACATATAAGAGTTCCACTAATACTACAATTTAGTATTAGAACAAACGAAATCATATTAGAGAGTGAAGTTTAGTTGTGTAACAACAAAAAAAGTGTTGGAGGAAAAAGTAGAGAAGCTTACGATGAGCTTGGATAGATATGATCATATGGTGATAGATGAATGTATATTAGCAAGTTATAACCCACCTAGGACTTTACCTCCTTTACTAATGAGGTTATGATCCTTATAGAGTGAATGACTAGCAATATACTTTTGTATACTATAATAAAGTTGAGATCTTATAGCATACTTTTGTTTCTTTCTTCTAATAATACTTAAATGGATGTTGCTACTTCTTAATATTCTGGTGATACTTTTGGATTATAATTTGAGATCTATTTTGCATGGTTCCAACATTCTATCGTGTTATGCTCCTGATTTATAAGAGAAAGAATATTTATACTTATGTATCTAAAGATAATATTAGTAATAAAGTCGATATATACTCAAACAATTCATTTAGTGACAGTAAAGTTGTTGCAAACTGATACAAAAAAAACTATTTTATTTTTAATATTTCATAATATAGAAGCTTTCAATAATATTTGATTCTTTACAATTAAATTGTGTAGTGATATACTCAGTATGTTGCCTTTGTAATAACATATTTGATTCTTCTTTCAAGATATGCTATTTTCTTCTTTTAAGATGTGCTACTTTCTTCTTTCAATATATGTAATAGGATGTTTAATATGCCTAAGATTTTGTTTTCTTTCAATGTGAGTCTATATTGATATGTTATTTTCTAATAGCATATTACCTCTGTAACAATTGTACGAGAAGTTCACCCCTATAAACATAAACTATTCTTTATTAATGGACCACAAACACTAAATAAAAAGAAACTAACGAAAATAGATGAAGCCACGATTAGGGTGGAGAATCAAGATGTCAAAAAATTACTAGAAATTAACAAAAATAGATGAAGAAGAAGCAAGAAAAAAAGGATTATTAACGCATTTGCTTCAGTTGAAGAAGATATAAAAAGCACGAAGATTTTAGAGATTTGCTGCAACTTAGGAATAAAAGATGTAAATTGGGGATAAAAGCAATAAGGGTTAGGTTTTAAGGAAATTAAGTTTTGGGTTTTTTATTTTTTGAAAATAATTAAAATACTAACTAATTAAAAATAAGAAATAAATATTTAATTAAACATCAGCAGCCAATTAGCATGCCTAGGCAACTCAACTTATCAGGGATGTAACATGTATTTGATGAAGGAGTGACAAAGTGAGCCTTTTAGGGCAAATTGCTCCATTTTTTAAATATTAGAGAGTAAGTGGCACCATAGATAACAATTAGGGTATCTTACTCTCTCTTTTTTCTTCCAAATGTTAGGAGATAAATTGGACCATTTACCCTTAAAAGAAATATTAGACTTTTGAATAGAATTATTTTTATTCATTTTTGTTAGGTTCTCTCTCTCTTCACTTACATCGTATATATATTTTAAAAATTAATATAAGTTTTGTAGGCTAATTAAGCCTGTATAGTTTTATCTATTTATATAAAATGACATTTTAGATTTTTTATCTAGATTATTTAGTAATATGTACGTGGAATGCTTAAGATTTTGACAAATCCTAAAATTTATAGTTCCAATTTTCAAAAAAATTTGTGCAACATCATAAGAACTAGGATTACAAAAACCATTTAAATATTTTGAAATGAATCTTTTTCAAAATCAGTACTTTAAAAGGAATGTTGAACTAAGGGATATTCCAATTAATGTTTTGATGATAACAAAAATAAATACTACTAATGAGTTTGTTATCTTGATGAGAAGCTTTACAAGAACAAGATGAAATTATGCATAACTCAGGAAGATACTTCATGAAGTTGATAAAAATGAGTCTGCAACTTATGAAGTGAATACCAACTTAAGAATAAAGAAGAACAAGGAACATCAAGGTCATTTTTTAGTTTATAATTTTAGTTGTAATCTCATTTAGTCTTTTGATTTTTTAAAAGGCTTATCAAGCATAAATATTGCATATCACTCCATTGCATAAGTCTTTTCATTTATGAAGGAGCATTGAAGATTTTGGTTTAAATAAAAAAGCCTCTTAATCTTTTAAAATTTCTTTAAGGAACATTATGGTAAGTTTTTATATCATAATTCTATTAATTATTAAAATCAAAATTTTGGGTGATTGATTGACCTACATAGGTTAGTAGTTGACCAATATCAATTACAATTGTCAAATTTGATGAAACAAAAGTTGGTAGTAACATTGGTTGATATATTAATCAATTAATATGGCACCTACTAGTTGATCAATCTTTCAATGACTAGTGAATATGTGCATTCAATGTATGCTGGTCAACCAATATGTTATACTAGTTGATTAATGCTTTGCAATTAGTTGTTGTAACTACTAGTTTTTGGCTCTAATGGCTAGTAGGGGTCTCAAAATACTATAAATATGATTTTCTCGTGGTACTTGCTTTAAGAAGTATTTCAGTGTCTTTTACACACTTTTCCAATTATTTTCAATCATTTAAGTATTAATTGTCTCTTTTTGAGTGAGTAAGCCTTTTTTATATTATCAAAATTATAAAATGAGCTACTTTAAGTTGTAAGCTTTCATTGGGGTTCTTGTTAATTGTATTTGGGAGCTTACTAAGTGGCACTGAGGGTCCTCACCTTGGAAGAAGATCATATAAAGGTTCCTTTTTTCCAAGTAAGATTCTACAATGATTATCCTTTGCATTGAAATGAGAATTATAGTAGAAATTCCAAAAGAAACTAGGGAGCAAAGATAGTCAAAGATTGTTTGTTGAACCACTATAAATTGGTTTACATCTCTCTTCCCTTATCCTTTTATTTTATTACTCAAGAGCTTTGTTGAAATTCATTATTTTACTTTATGCTTGCATCCTTTATAAATTATGATCCTTTTCTTTTTAAGTTACTAACCTTTTAAATATAAAAAAGTATATAAACACCTAATTCACTCTCTACCTCTTGGGTATTATTAGAGACTCAGAAAGAATATTTTTATAAAATTTTTTCTTTCATCTTTTTTGAAATTATTTAGGATAATATTTGTTTTTAGGAAATTTTTCAATAAAATCCCTTAAAGATATTACTAACCCTAAATTTGTGGAAAGATGTCATAACTATTCTTATATGTTCATTTAAAGTGATGAGGATGAAGGCTCACCTTATGATTTTGTATATGGTTGTTTCTTCTTCCAACATTTCTCTTTATGATTTTATTAGCTAAGAGCTCTTTTTTGAAAAAATAAAATATATTAAAGCCAGATTGGAAATTTATACATCTTAGTGAGTGGAACCAAGGTTAAACATCATAACTCTTACATAGACAAGTTATTACAAGTTACTCACATCAAACAAAGTTATTACAAGTTACTCACATCAAACAATTTACCTATGTGTCATAAGATAGAGGCTCTATCAAAAGCAATTAGATAAACTTGGGTTACTATTGTGGAAAAAGAAAATTTCCAAAATCCTCTTATATTCTCATCCTTGATTAACCCTCGTGTAGTTCATCATTCTCTCAGATGATATAGATGATGCTTTTCCTAGGCTTCAAAAAGGATGACTTCCTCTTTCAGGTAATTGCTTAATCTATCATCTCCTTCTACGATATAGCTTTACATGTTCAGGCTTGTTTATCTATTAGCTCTATACGAGATTCTATTCTCTACTGATATTCTCACTATAATTAAGAAGGTCATTAGAGAGAAAAACCTATTCTCTTATCTTCATGATAAGGAGTTCATCACTTTCTGATTAGATTGATCTCTGCCTACAAAAATTACATGTTTCCTCTTTTTTTTATATCTCCTTAACACTGGTAGTAAAGGAGATAATGTGCACATCCCTGTCCCCTTTTAGTCTAATCTTCAAATTTCTTAGTTCCTCTAGTACGTGAAGAAGTGATTTCCTATCCTATCTTATCTAATGACATTTCTCTTTAATTATTTCCCATGTCTTCTTTGTAAAAGGGAATTGAGAAAAAGGTGATCTCTGGTTTCACAAGCATCCTTGCATAGGATATATTTGTTGTCCATATTTAAAAATTGTAGTCTATCAATCGTAGTCATTTTATTCAATATAGCCAACCATAGTAGATAAGAGGTGTTGGGTCTTAAGTTCTTATTCCAAACTATAATGTACTAGTCTATTGTTTTAGATTGTCCCTGAGCTATCCACTCTTTATATACCTTGTTAGAAAAGGAATCAGGGGGTCTGTTCATCCAAAAGTAGAAGTTCTAATCCTTATAATTAGGAGTATAATTGGGAGCTAGGTTCATCAATTGATTTGGAAATTCTTTCAGCTTATTACCAGAAATAACTAAACAAAATTTAGTTTTAGGTGGAAGATTACTATAGAGTTGTACTGCTGTAGGAAATCTAATTAATGGATCATGATCTATACAATTATCATACCAAAAGTGTTCTTTTTGTCCATTACCTGCTTTACAATTCATTCCTGGCTCTATAGTTTCCTTTAGCTTTATTAGATTGTTAATAAATCAAGATTGTAAGTCATTAGGAGATATGGACCACAATGATTTCCCTTTGAGAATATATGAGTGAACCCATTTAATCCACAAAGTATCCTTATTCATAAAATATACCAAATCTTTTTCAACATTAATACTTTGTTGGTGGTAGCGTTAGGAATTATCCTTAGGCCCCTATTTTTCTTGGACATACCTCATCCCACCTCAGTTTTATTAACCTTTCTTCTAAGTTATAATTTCTCCATAAAAACTTCTGTATTAACTTGAGGTTGTTAGTGTTTTAACCTAAGGTTTGTGGGGCTTTGTGGAGGTTTTGTTAAATAAGATCTTTATGGACATTGTAGTCTTTTAGATCTCAAAATCATTATTTGAATTGTTAAAATTCTTAACGTAAGAAACTAAAAATAGAATTTGCTCCACTTTTAATAAATTAAATATGAAAACACTTAAAATTTCTTGTCTTCTTGTAAAAATCTATTTTGATGCAATATTTTGAGTATCTTTTATAATGCTTCTATTTGTAGATTTACAATTGACTCGAAGAAGAAATTTTTGGTTTAATTAATCATTTTGAAACTTGGTAATATATAATACAATAGAAAGATACTTTTAATTATAAAATGATTACTTTGTGCAAAATTCAAATGCCTAAAAATCTATTAAAAAATATATTTTATTTTTCCTCTATATCTTTGGTTAGATGCATCTGTTTCTACAATTTTATCAGCAAAAGAGTTAACTAAATGTAATATTTGGATACTCTTAACTTGTCTTTTTATTTGTTTGGATATATTAATCTATTGTTTCATTTTTTTAAAGGGCTTTTTTTTAATCTATCATGTAGTTTACATAATTTATTTAGGTTATGGTAACAATTCGTAATATAATTTAAGCTCCCTAAGAATTTTGTAACTATTTTTATCCAGTATTTGTTCAAGAAACTTATTTTTGAAATATAAAGTACTTTCTATTGTTGTATTATGTCATGTTGGATATAATGCCATGAAAATCTAACTTTTGTTTGAAAAGACAAACTTTTATCTTTGATCTAGCTAAACCATTCCTTTTAATAATGCAAACATACAGTTTATTATGTTTGAAATTTGGTTATATAAAACAATAAAATATTAAAATTGTAATAGCCTGTTTTCCATATTTAGGGTTTGAGCCTTAGATTGTTGCACATGGCCATATCATTAAGAATTCATGAATTGCATTTCATTCACGTATAATGTTTATGTCTTAAACTTTGGTTTTATTGGTTACAATTAGTAAACTTGGAATTTATTGTTACAATTGAAAAATTAATGAATTAAACGTACATTTTGTCTAGAAAAAAATGCCAAGTGTTAAGATATTGATATATGAAAATTAGGTTAATTAAGCCTATAATTGAGTAACATTTGGCATAAGTTATTAATTGACAAATGACAACAATGGTTATGTGACAAATGGACTAAGTAACTAAGTGACATATGGCAGCATATATACATGATAAATGGAGAACATGCCTATGGATATATGTCAAATTAATTTGGTGACACCTAGCACTTAAGGTGCTAAGCTCATGCAAGAGTAATCCCAGCTATGTTCATTCTTCATCTTTATTCTTCTCACACACCACCGAAATCCTCTCAACCTTTACATCCTTGTGTTTTGCTATGTTTGTGTTCAACTGCTACATCAGTAATCCAAACTTTTACCCTTCGCTTGATAGTTAAAGAATCAGATTATTGTTGTCTCTTATCCTAGCCGAAAATCATCCTATTGCTACCTTGAACATGTGATGAATCTTCCATGCATATAAGGCAAAATTGACCTGATGAATTGAGCTAGAATTGCAGCTAAATAAGTAAGTAAAAGATTGTTCTTTATTGCATGTTATAGTAGAAAGATTATGTTGTTTGAATTAGGGATAGATTGTATGTTATGTTGATGAGGAGGTTGTGCTGGAATTTCATGGAAGAACTTGGTTATGTTACGTTGTGTTTTTGATGTATGAATTGTATGCTATAGGTTGTTTTTATAAATGAATTAAATTGAAATTTGAAGTACAAGGAAGGTGAATTGATGCTAAAGAAAGGTGCTAATATAGTGACCTTGAAATAGGAAAGAACTAGGACTATATGTATGATCAAATGAATGACAGATTCTGTTTTGGTTTTGATGCATAGAAGATCATAATTTGTGAGTTGCCTAATGAATAATTTTTGAATTGGATTTGGACATGAATTTGATAAGGGATTGAAGCTTGAATAAGATAGAATTGAAATGAAATTGATGGACTTTGGTGAAGGTAAGCTGGAAGGAGCATGAAGGATTTAAAATTGGAATCCAATTGAAGGCCATGGATGAGTGAATCGAGGTTCACTCATCCCACGATCATAGGACTTATAAGGCTCCTTCCCACAGTCGTGGGAATTGCTTTGGAGGGAGAAAAGATTGGCTTTGTGTAAGTGTTGAATTATATAAGGTTAAGGCACTTTACAATGGTGTAATTGGGCTTAATTAAGGTGTAAAATGAACCTAGAAAGTTGCTTGATTAAGTGATTAAGCGTTTGATAAGTTTAAGTTGTTAATTGAGGTTATAAATTAAGGAATTGATTGATTGATATCAATCTATATGAATTTGGGAAGTATCAGTTGTTAATGGTATAAAGATGTTCTTATGAATGCAAATGTGATTCAAATGATATAATTAATGAATTAGGCATGATTGAATGAGAATTGGGAAATTGTGTGACTATAAAATGATAGGAAAGACTTGATGAATGTATGAATGATGAATTGAGAGTAATCAAGTTTACTTAAAGCATAAACCTAATGGAAAACTAGTTATATATAAGCTATGATGAATGAATGAGCAAGATTTGTGAATAAGGTTACATACCCGGGATAATCAATTGAGCATGCATTGAACATAACACGCATACATGTGTATGATTGAGTATTCATTTAATTGATAAACTTAGTGATGTGTAAATATGTGTGTATTGCATGATATAAAAGCACAAATTGACCAACATCATCCAGACATTGTCGGCTCATCAAGGCAATAGCTATCTAAAGCTTGCTGTAAGTTGACCCAGATGATCCTTACTACAATTGAATTGTTTTGTTTAAATTTCAGTTACTAAATTGCTACTTATATAATTGTGAGATACCAAACATTATTGGTCCAAAGACCTTGTTATTTGGGAATGTATTGGAAGTGCTTACTGATTGTATGTGAATGGGGAAATGTATACTCAGTTAAATGTTGAATGTTGGATTTAGATCCGATGATTGTGATAACTGACTATGTACATTGAAAGAAAGTGATTGATAACATATTATGTGGAATG
This sequence comes from Erythroxylum pelleterianum, assembly GCA_027563865.1. NCBI lineage: Eukaryota > Viridiplantae > Streptophyta > Magnoliopsida > Malpighiales > Erythroxylaceae > Erythroxylum > Erythroxylum pelleterianum. The sequence goes on from JAOQMR010082734.1 coordinate 13,361, forward strand.
TTGCACTCCATCATATGAATATGCATTATCAGATAAAGGAGTTGTGTCCGGAGTGACCAACATGAAAAGAGCTTAAAGCTCAGAATGTGCACAAAGAGCCACAAGCTCAACGATTAATGAACCTGGTATCTACAATGGGTACGGAAAAGTATCTAAAATAAGCCTCGTATTCACTATAGATATGGGACAGTTAAGTAAGCGCTCGGTCACAACAAAATAAAAATATAAGTGAGTCTCATGTGCATTTACATCTATATCTTTATATGTGTTCATGAGATTGATTGCAAATAAATGTTGAATCGTATTGATATAATGATGTGTAATGCTTGTGTACATGTTGATGATATGAAGAATTGAGATAAATGATTAGATTGTTCTAAAATGACTATATGAAGTCTTTGTATTCATAATATGCTTGTTGAAATATGATGAGTAATGTGATATATATGGGATCTATATCTTCATTACGCTTCTACTAGAGCTTGTATCCATGTAACCATTGACTGGAATTGGTCTATGATAATTTTCTAAGAGTAACTAAAGCTTGACATATGTTCATATAACTATTAGCCTTTTAGGTTGTTTCTTGAAATAAGACTATTACGTCATGTACATCGGGTTTTCATCTTCTTCTTAAGAGAAGAGGCTTCATCATCAAAAGATTCGTTATCAAGGACCGCAAACAAAATCTTTTCATTCTCACTAGATTGTTCTTTAAAAAGGGACTTGATATCTTCATCATCTTTAATGGGCATTATAACTTCCATGGATTGTAGGTTCTTCATATCCTTTTTGGATTTTTAGGGCAACTTTTTGCATAGTGGCTGGTTTTTTCACAAAAATAACATCAATCTGACTTTGTAACATTAGAAGCATGCCGTTTGAAGAATCTTATTCTCTTTGTCTTTTTCCTATTAAAAGGATGACTTCTTAAAGTCTTCTTTCTGAACTATTTTTCCTTCTTTGAATGGTATGCACATTTTTCTGTGTCTTTGCATTTGATCTTTAAGTACAACTTCTTATATGCTTGTTTGAGTTGAGGTCAATCAATAGCAGATAGTTCTGATAGCCAAGCTTATAGCCAATAGTCTGATTTCTTCACAAAAAGCTCATAGAACTTAGAACAGCTTACAAATGTTACTCAGATATCCCAAATAATGATGGTTATTCCACAATCTTCCCACATAGAAGTTGAACCGAAGATTAAGGACGTTGAGTCTATGACTGAACTAGTAAGACCACAAGTAACTCCTATTTATAAACCTACTTCAGTTACATGGTTCAGTTTTGATGATGTTCCACTAACAAAGTGGAGAGATCGAAACTCCATAATTCTGTGTCTGGATGAATTTTCAAATGGCAAGGCTAAATATATCCCTTAAAGACATCTTAACCAAATTTGTCTCCAGAATGACAAGAACTTTAAGAGAATCCAATAGGAGTGTTCAAGAAAACCTGCGAACCTGTGAATCGGACCTGAACCGCATGAACTGAGCCTGTGAACAAGGTTAACCGAACCTGAAAAATCAGGTTCATAGTTCAGGTTCAGGTTTCTAACTTGTGGTTCTAGGTTAATCGAACCTAAACTAAACTTATAATAGGTTAACTGAACTGAACCTGATTTATAGGTTTAGGTTTAAATCTGAACCTGAAACACCCAAAAAACCTATCATATATTTAGATACAATTTAAGAGGATAATAATAATAATAATAATAATAATAAATTCACTAATATTTACTATATTAATTCTTGAATTAAAAAAGAAGAAAAGGAAAAAAACTACTTTAATTCTATGTTATTAAACGTTAATCTTGAACATTGCTATTATAAGTA
>JAOQMR010082795.1:0-15187 GCA_027563865.1 Erythroxylum pelleterianum
CATAGGCAAGAATTGCCCAATCACACGATAACTATAAACATATTACCCACCTATAGTCGTCCGATAATCCAAGTTCAATGTTTCCCTTCCTTTTGCTCTTGGATCAGATCTTCTTAGTTTTCTATAACAACTAAGCATAAATAAGAATAGAAACTCGAAGCTCTACGACTCTAGTTCACAACAACTCAAACCTCGTCTCATTTGGATATCTACAACAAAAGCTATGCAACAAAAGAATAAAACTCATCTTTGCTGGAAAACTGACCCCTCGTCGCGACGAGAAATATTGCACACGTTGCGACGTAGGCGATCGCTGCGATGAGGAATGCCGCACATGTCGCAAGTACACTTGGACGCGTCGTGACGCACGACATGGTGAACAATTAATTATCACGTCACGACGTGTTCTTAAGCATATCGCGACGAGCGAATGCAGAAACACCCGAACCCAGATTTTCTACAGATCTTCACAAGAATCTTCCTATAACTCAAACATAACTCACCTTACCCTTAGATCCTCACTCCTACATCATTTCTAAGCTCATTTCAACCCCAAATCATGCATAAACACAACAAAAATATCAACCCTAAGAGATTCGACATTTTCGACCATCGACAATCACAAATTTCCTTCCCATTCTCAATTAATCCTCGATTTCAGTTGCAAACAACACTAAATCAGGTTCAATCAACCATTTAAGAACAAAGAAACTAATAGAACTTACTTGATGATGCTTCCATCTTCAGATCTTTGAAAATCTCCCAAAACCCTAAAACTTTTCTCTTCTTCCCCTCTAAACCCACAACAACTTCTTCTTCTTTCCCTCTTTCCTTTTTTTTCCATTTTCTAACTCTTAACCAATCATACAAAGTCTAAAATGCCCCTCTCTTCCATTTATCCAGTTTAATCCTACTTTAGGCCAAAATTTAATACCCTAATCAAACTTGAATTAATACTAACCTTAGCATAATTCAACTCCAATTAACTGATCTAATAAAACTTCAAAATTAAAACATGCCAAAAATAAATAAATAAATAAAACAGGTTTGGGGTCCAACACCAGTGTTGACTATTCCATCAGAAATTGGAGGATATGTGGTATATAGTAATGCATTGCATCAAGGATTGGGATGTGTATTGATGCAGTATAGTAAGGTGATAGCCTATGCATCGAGCAATTAATGTCTCACGAGATTAACTATCCGGTACATGATTTAGAGCTAGTTGTAGTTGTCTTTTCTCTAAAGATATGGAAACACTATCTTTACGGAGAGATGTTTCAGATTTATACTGATCATAAAAGCTTGAGGTATTTGTTGAGTCAGAAGGAATTGAATATGGGACAGAGAAGATGGATTGCGTTATTGAAGGATTATGACTGCATGATTGAGTACCACCTGGGGAAAGCTAATGTAGTGGTTGATGCTTTGAGCAAAAAGTTTAATACTAGTGTAGCTTATATTCAATTATCGAGGTTACCCAACTTGATTTATTTTAGAGCTCTGAATGTGGAGTTGAATCTGGAGCAAGAAGAGGCACTAATTGCTACTTTGAAGTTGAGAACAATGTTGCATGATAAAATAAGAAAAGTCCAGGGGAAAGATCCTAATATGGTAAAGCTTATGGAGAAAGTGAGGATGAATCCAAATTCTGAGTTTGATTTAAGGGATGAGACATTATGGTTGAAACAGAGGTTGTGTGTGCCTAATAAAGATGATCTGAGAAAGGAAATTCTAGAGGAAGCTCATATGATCACCTATGTTATGCATCCTGGTATGAAGAAGTAAGTGGCGGAGTATGTTTCTAAGTGTATCACATGCCAGCAAGTTAAAGCTGAGCATCAGGCTCCAGTAGGGAAGCTACATTCGTTGCCCATACCAGAGTGGAAACAGAACCGAATCACTATAGACTTCATTATGGGATTGCCTAAGACTTCGAGGAAAAATGATGCGATATGGGTTGTAGTGGACCGATTAACTAAATCGGCCCATTTCTAATAAGTGAGAGAGAATAACTCACTAAATCAGTTTGACCGAAGATACGTGAATGAAGTGCTGAGACTACATGGGGTTTCAGTGTTCATTGTATTATACAGGGATCCCAAATTCACTTCGAGATTCTATAAGAGTTTGCAGTCAGCTATGGGTACTAAGTTGAACTTCAGTACTGCATTTCGTCTTCAAACAAACAGACAGAGTGAGAAGACAATTAAGACTGTTGAGGATATGCTCGGAGCTTGTGTGTTGGAGTTTCAAGGAGATTGGGATCAGTATACAGCACTGATAGAATTCACTTATAAGAACCATTACCACAATAGTATCGGAATGGCACCGTATGAGGCACTGTATGGAAGAAAATATCGGTTGCCACTGTATTGGGATGAAGAGGGCTTGAGAATGGTTGAAGGCCCGGAATTGATACAAGACATGGTGGATAAGGTGAAATTGATCTGAAGACAAATTAAAGTGACTCAAAATAGATAGAAGAGTTATATGGATCAACATCAATGTGATACGGAGTACAATGTAGGAGACAAAGTGTTTCTCTGAGTGTCACCTTGGAGAGGAGTATTAAGATTCGGTAAAAAGGGCAAGTTGAGCCCTAGGTACATTGGTCCTTATGAAATCATTAAGTGGATATGACCTTTGGCATATAAGTTGGCTTTACCAAATGAAATGGCTAAATTACATAATGTGTTTCATATGAGTATGCTCCGAAGATACTGATCGGATCTGGCATATATGATACTGCCTCAAGAAATTGAGGTTGCCAGTAATTTAAGCTATGTTGAGGAGCTGATCAAGATAGTTGGATCTCAGGTTAAGCAATTAAGGAACCGAGTCATTCTATTAGTGAAAGTCCTTTAGAGGAATCACTCAACTGAGGAAGCAACTTAGGAAAAGAGAAGCATATGAGGAGGCAATATCCCCACCTGTTCTAACAATTAGATAAGAATTTTGAGGATGAAATTTCTTTTAAGGAGGGGAGAATTGTAACATCCCATTACCCACGTGGAGGCTAGAATACGAAATATGAGAGATTACAAAGAGATTAGAATGCATCTTATGTTCATGCATTATATGATATACACATACACGTGAACATTGAATTTTTGCACATGAAAATAATTGTACATGCATTAATTGATAATTCCGGGCATAATTGAATTGTGATGTGATATTATTAAGAAATTTAATTGGTGATTGTATTTGTTAATTTTGATTTTTGGTGAATTTTAGGAATAATTTCCAAAAAGGTTTAACATTATTATACTAAGAAAAATGCCGCTTGGCGACTAAATTAGTGAATGGAAATAAAAATAAGAGACCAAATGATATTGGAGACTTTTGAAAATGATCTTTGAAAGTTTGGAGATGATTTTAGAATTTGTGAGTTATTGATAATGAAAATTTTGGTGATAATTGTAATGAAAAGATGGGAGTTAATGGAACTAATCCAATAGGAACTAGTTAGTTGGGAAACTAACTAAGACCTTAGGAATAGGACAAGTGTCCAAGTCTAAAGTTAAGTTTTTCTTAACATTGAAAGACTAAGTAAAAAGTACTCTTATCTTCATCTTCTTCGTAGCTTTCTTCTTCAAGTTCCTTCATTTACACAGAGTTTTTCATCAAATCTTCATTAAAGAAAAACCTTGTTTTTATCTACTTTTTTCTACTCCCAACTTTGGTTTTCTTCCTTTTGCCTCAAGAAAAACCGAAACTTGCCCAACTTTTATAATGATGTACGTGAGTTGCATAGAGATTAGGACTTCCTGAGATTTCGACGAAGTTGGAGATTTAAAAAGTAATCATTAAGTAAATCTATATGAGTTAGGAATATATTTATTAAATTTGGTGGATTAGTTGATATTTCATATTCATGAGAAGAATATACATTTTTCATGTTTACTGTGAAAATAGGATGTAAATTTTGATTTGTTGATTTTTCATTTTTGATGAGCGATATGTTATAAGAAGTGATAGAAATGATTTTTGTAGTTGAGTGATCTTAGAAAATATATATAATTAGGTACAAAAAAATAGGAGAAAAAAACAAGTAAATGCTCTGTTATGCTGTTTCTTCACTGTATACGTGAGTTTTGAGTATTTTTAGAGAAGAACAAAAGAATGCATTTTAGAGTTAAGAGATAGGTGTGTGATGATGTTTAGAGATGAGAAAGATTGTTTAAAATGAAAGTTGAGAAGAAAAATTAAGAATGTACAAAATGTTGAAGTGCAAAAAAATGAAGAGATGGAGAAAAACAAAATGCAGAAAAGTTGAAGGTGATATGCGTAGATGGATTTGTCTGTTTTGATGATTTTATTTCAAACTTGGATTTTATATTTTTGTCTATGAATTTTGAGTATAATAAGAACTGAAAATGAAGAGAAAATGGAAGTAGAATCAAATTAAAAATGTTAGATAGAGAAAAAGACGAGAAGGAGATGAACAATATGTAGCAAAATGAAGAAAATGAATGTATTTTTCTGGTTTTGAGATTCGATGTTAATTCTTGATTTTTGATATGTTTTGAATATGTTGGGTTGCATGGAAGAAGAAATTGGTGAGAAAATAAGTTAGAGAAGTTAATTAAAAAAAGAAGAAAAAGTGCATAGGTTCGGAAGGAGATAGTGAATCGCGATAATGCTTCTGCACGATCGCATTTTTGGAATAGAGGATAGGAAAGTGCGATCGTGCCTGAAGACTCGCGATCATGTTAAAGCATGTTCGCGACTTTGTAAGTCGATAGCAAACTCGCGATCGTGCATTTTGAATATCTGTTGATCTTTTAGCCATATCTTTTTCTCCCAACCTCCAAATGACATGAGACTTAGACCATTAGATTTAAAACATGTTGCTATATAGCTCCACAAAAAATTATAGCCATATGAAATCAATTGGGAAAGATTGAGTGATAAATGTGGGAAAAAAATGACGAGAAATTCTAGAAAACTGATGACTGGAGTATTTTCATTAAACTTGTTTCGATATTTTGAAGATATCTTGTTCTGTAGTTATCCGAATGAATGAATTTTGATTTCAAGTAAACTAGAGACATATGACTACAAATTGTCTAAAGAGATCAAATTTTATTCTGACTCTAGAATTCTAGATTTTGAATTAAAGTTGATTACAGAATACTGTTTTAGTTTATGAACATTCCGAAATGTTTGGGGTATAACTTTCAGATTTTTGAGCCAAATTTAATGATTTTTGTGTTATTAGAAACGCAAGAGATAGGAGAATAATTTTATAAAAGATAGGAGAATAATGTTATAAAAGATAGTATTGGTAAATTACTTCATTTGCATTAGTATTGCTAACTTACTTCGTTTGCATTGTCTAAATAATCTAGAACAGTAGACCCAAAAGAGTGTGTTTTGGAAAAATCTGAGAATTGATTTTTGCACGGTCGTGACTTTTTAATAAGCACGGGAGTGCGTTATGGTTGCATGCCAGTGACTTATTTTACTGGGACTGCACAATTGTGTGACAAGCTTGCACGGTCGTGACTTAAATATTAGTTGAGGGTAATGGTGATTCTAAGGGTTTTACTGAGGTATAAACCACGAGTATAAATGATACTCATGTGAGTTTGGATAAATGAATGTTTACATAAAGAGAAGGATAGAGTGATACCCAGGATTGTCATGAACATGCATTGTACATATTTCATATACATACATGTGCATTATTAAACGCTTATAATTGTGCAAATTATGATATATATATATATATATATATCACACAATATACATACATACATATACATATATATATGTATGTATGTATGTATATTGTGTGATATAAAGTCGCGAACATATGTATATGTATGTATGTATATTGTGTGATATAAAGGAGCAACTAGAAAATCAACATCCAGACGTCACCGTAACTTCGAGGCAATAGCTTCGGGAACGATTTATGAGTAACCTAGACAGTCTCACTCAATTAATTGTTTGTTTTATATTATGTTTGAATTATTGAATGAATGCGATTTGATTATGTTGATTCTGGATAATGAAGGTCTGATGCTTGTGATATATGAATGAGATATTAAAGAGCTACTTGTATGTGAATGTGACGAACTAAATGTTTCATGACATGATTGATTATGAGAGATGCATCCCATATATGAATGCATGATCAGATAATGAGAGTTGTGACTTGAGTAGCCATCGAAACTGAGCTTAAAGCTAAAAATGTCATTAAGAGCTAAAGGCTCACTATGTAAAATGAGCCCTATATCCCCTACGAATAAGGGACAATATAAATGAGCCTAGTATCCACAATAGATACAGGACGGTTTAGGCACTCGGTCACAATAAGAAAAAATTGGAAAAGAGTCACATTAGCATTTCATATGCATTTTAATAAGTATGTTTGATTGATTGAAATGCAAAATTGCCTATTCTTAAGTGAGAATGTGATATGTGATCATTTATGCAAAGCTGTGAACTATATGTTAAATGTATGACTTGTTGCATGAATTGAGTGAACCATCATTGAGTTTACAAAAATCACCAAAATTGCAACGTTGACTTTTCAAGATCGAGACGACTTTAGCTATTGAGAGACGCTACAAGCAGTGTAGACTTGTACTTTTGGGAAAAGGAAGAAATGACTTAAAGGTCGGCCAGCTGGATTTGGACATATTAGATAGATTTTTGTGTATTTCCTCTTTCATGTAGCACTTTTTGGTATTAGGCTATGATGTTGTATAAGTATGAATGTCGAAAAGCTACATTATATAAGCGTTCAATTTTTATGAAATGAAATAAGGAAATTTGGATTTTAAAATATTGTGACTTTCCTTATGATGTTTCATTTGAGGGGGAAAAAAAGATGATGCCATGTTACGTGGCTGTTGAGATTGAACATAGAGTGCCATTATCATAAGTTATGTACTGGAACGTCCTAAGGGTGTTCCGGTATGTACCCTACGATAACGGGGTGCTACACGAAGTTTGATGATATTATGCATATAATGTGACAATGAGTGCATAAGTTGCATATATATATTGCATGTACAATTTCACACATATAAAACGTACAATTTAACATGAAACTAATACATATATACATATGTGTATTAGTATATATGTATTAGTTTCATGTTAAATTGTTCGTTTTATATTTGTGATATTGTGCATGCAATTTTGTGTTTGATAAGACAAATGAAATTAAATCCCTTGTTAAAATATTGAGTACACGTTGAGAATGTAATTGTTATCTTCCATCGTTATAAGAATAAACCGAAGTTCTATTTATTATTAGGCTTGTTGAGCAAGCTTAAGTCCGCTTTTAACTCAAATATGTTTACTCTTATGAAAATGGGTCCTACTTAATTAACTAAATGTGTGTTATTTAAATGAGTGAACTTATGATCAAATAAAGTTGGAGGCAAGGTACGAATAATATATCAAAAATGTTTTGACAAGAGTTATCACCTAATGAATCTAGGAGTCATATAAGATATGATTGTTAAAGTTGTTATCTACCTAGTTTAAGTTTAGTTGGTTTGTTAACCAAACTTAAGATTAACTAAATTTAAATAGGATCCTAGCCTACTAGAAAAGTTAAAGTAATATTTCTGAATACAACTGACACTATAAGAGCTATGGTATTTAGTGAAAAAATTTTTGACTAACTATTGTTTTGTCACAAATACGAGGTTTTTTTATGACACGACAATTGATTGACATTATTGTTTGGCTTAACTGTGATGATTTATTTTTTGACTCTAATACAATAGTCATTGTGACAATTTAGTATCTTTAACAATTAAGTTGTCACTATATTAATAGTGTCAAATTTTCTTTTATTACAAAGTTTTGTCAATAAAAGCTTATGCAATTTAGCACCAAAATAATTTTGGCGGGAATAAATTTTAATTGTGATAAAACATATGTTAGTAACAAATATTTTGTATTTCTTGTGACAAAACATAGTTTGGTCACTCATATTTTTTTTCTTTTTGTTACGAAATGGTTAATCGGCACACAATATTTTACTTGTTGTGACAAAAAATTTTGTCAATAAATTTTCAATTAATTTGTGTCTAATTCATATTGTCACAATAATCGAACTATAACTATGGTCGCAAGCATTCATAATTTAGTGACAATTTTTTGTGACTAACTATTTCTGTTATCACAAATATGAGATTTTTTAGTGCCAAGACAATTGATTGATACTATTATTTAGATTTTCTATAATGATTTATATTTTTGTCACTAACGTTGTGGCAATTTAGTATCTTTCATAAATAAATTGTCACTATTAATATATTAATAGTGTCAAATTTTATTTTATCACTAAGTTCTGTTACTAAAAGCCTATGTACTTGTTATGACGAAAACTTTTGTAAAAAAAAATTAATTAGTTACTGTCACTATGCTCACTACTATTTGTTATTTTAATGACAAGAAATTTTATTATCATTTGATCAACTTTTTGTTACAAAAATTTATTGTCAATATAAACGTAACAAATTAATGATAAATACTTGTTATTATAACAACATATTAAAATTAACCACTATAAAGATAATTTTTTTCATTATTGTAAAAAGTTTAGAGACTAGAAACTACTTGTCATGATTTTTTCTTTAATATGATTATTTGCAAATAAATTTAAATATTTTCTTATAAAATATTCAAACTACATATATTGATAATCCAAAAGTAATATTTTACATATCAATAATAGATATTTGTTAAACATAACTTTGAAATTTCATTAAAAAATCAAAATAATTAAATGTTGAAATATAATAAAAATCTTGTTCCAAAATATTAAGCAAAACTCTTAACCTATTGAAAATTAAAAACAAAATTCTTGCCAATGCTTAATCATTGTCATCGTCACCCTCCTCATCTTCACTTACTGAATTTGTTTCATCATCATCCATAAAAGTATCTTCATCACAATCAGTTTCGTCATCTTCTCCAACACTTATAGTATCAATATTTAACAAATTTCCTTCGACAGTTGCAGCATCTAGATTAGATCTATCCAAAGATATTGTATCAGTATCATCCTCTAAAGTAGATTAGTGAAGTGTAAAGCCAAAATTTTCATTTTCTTGGCATGGCTCATCTCCTATATCATCATCAGGAAGATCATACAAATAACAAGGCTTTGTCTTGACAATAGCCTACCAATTGTACTCCTTAATGTCTCTTACATAATAAACTTGTTTAGCTTAAAAAGCTAAAACATATGGTTCATCATTTTTCAACTTGCGTGCGTGTGACATTTATCATAGGAAACCCAAGCTTGTCAACCTTATATCCACCTTTATGATACACATCCCACCAGTCAGCCTTAAATAAAATGATATATTTCCTCTATGATAATTTAATTGTATGATATCTATCAAGATACCAAAATAATGCAAATTGCCTGTATTCACATTACCTTTTACAAAAATTCCACTAATTTGTGATTTCAATTGCAAATCTCTGTTGTTGAGACCCGATCTCGAAACCGGAACCCAAGCGAAAAAAACAAAAATACATAACGAAAAGCGAAACCAAAAACTTGCCGAAGCGAAAGAACAGATCATAAACGAAACGAAAATCGAATCGGAAGTCAAAAGGAGGGATCAAAATCGAAATGAAACACAAAAGTCAAAAGCAGAATCGAAAGGACGGATTTACAAAATTTCAAATAACAAAAGAACGGATTCATAAAATCCCGATATTCGATAACGCGTACCTTAGAAAAATTAGCGTGTTGGAAACCCTAAGATATACTCAGTCGAAACTAATCCAAAAAAGGTATAAATTTTTTTTCTTCTTACTCTCTTTCATTTCTTTCATCTTATTAAATTTTATTCAATCTCATACAAAGCATTTCAATTTCTCATTTGGAAGTTCATCCTCAACCAATATCTCAATTCACTTAATTCTTTATATTCAAAAATCATAACCATCAATGACACAAAATCTGACTAAACCATTCTTTTGTCAATAGACACTTAATACACACTTTCATAATTACCCAATTCATACACAAAAAGCACTTCAATAAATCTCAAACACCAGTATCATCGGACCTCCTGTCCGGAACCCCAACATAAACAAACACAACCAATCATCATCATCCATATCTAAGTCGCATTCATAATCATATGAAATTTATATATAAAAAACCATAATTCACTTTTCTAATCTATAAACACATCCATAATTTATTTACAAACTCCAAAAGAAATACATCACCAAATCAAAGTGGCATTTCCAAGCCACGAAACATCATCAATCATAAACTAAAATACAAAGATACAAAAATCTCCAAAATACACAACATAAGCCTAAGCCCTCATTTTACAATAATCCAAATTAGACAAAAATACAATCACAAATGTGACAGACCAACGTCTTGTCTTTCTTCCGTCTGATCTCCATCCTGATGAACTGGAGATGGGGATGAAAGGGGGTGAGCTTTACAACTCGTGGATAACAAGTTTATAAATTGAAAAATAAGCAAAAAAATCATTTTTCAAAAACTGTTGCCATTTTATAAAAATTTCACAGTAGAAAAATCCATCAATTGCTTATTTTTTTAAGTTTCTCAATTTATCAAAGAATTCATGAACAATTTAAGAATATGAATGCATCACATATATTAAAAGAACAAAAACACATAACACATCAGAAATGGTTTTGGTCGGTCCAGGAAACAGAACGTACTACACAGTCCCGCATAGTAGTCCTGTGTAGCCGTGAACAGAACGTACTACACCTTCCCGCATAGTAGTCCGGTGTAGCCGTGAACTTATGGGAGTCCTTAAAAGGAACTCCAATGTCGCTAGCGGGCAGGCGAACGAAGCCTAGACAAGTGCACTTGACCCTCTTATGGAACCTAACCAAACCCTCATAACACATATTTCACACATAAAATCGGACTGCTCAAAGGCACCATCCAAAAACCTTAATTTTCATACGCATGACGTATTCAAACATAATGTCATTCACAATTTCAACCGAAATTCACATAACATATCCTTAATCATTTAAGGAATGAAACAATTATAGCAATTATCAATTTCACATAACAAATCGAAAACGCATAACAATTCTTCAATCACTCAAAACCAAAGAATGCAATAATTTTCATAATTTATCACTTCATTAATAAATAATGAATTTGAGAATTTTTATCAATTTATCAAATCATTTTAAAACACTTTGAAACAATTTTTCAAAATCATTCAAAAACAATAAACATGGTACCCACCTCATATCCATGCTCGTAACTTGTTCAAAGCCTCTCCCATTGCCTTGGTTCCATAGCCTCACTTAATTTCCTTCCTCTAAGGCAAAAAAAATCCCCAATTAAAAAACATCCAAAATTGAACAATTCATACTATGTAATCACCAAATTCATCTTAGAAATCTCAAACTCATACAATCCTCAAGCTATCTAAACCAAATTTTCTTTCATCAAAATCATAAAACCCTAATCAAAAGGGATCTTAAAATTGGAAAACCTAAAGAAACAAAACATGAATTTCATCCTAGAATCATCTTTCCCATAATTTTTCTAAGCCATTGGAACCAAAAGCCCCTTCAAAAACCAAAGAAATTGAAACAACTTACCTTAACACTTCACCCACGTTTTTGCTTCTTTGGCTCTAAAGGAAGATTAGATCTTCCCCTTACCTTTTCCTTTTCGAAAAACTCTTGAAGGCACTCTTTTAAAACAAGAAAAATCAAAACCCTAAGTTTGATCTTCTTTTTCTCTTCTTCTTCTCTTCACCAAAGTCTCTCCTCTCTTCTTTCATTTATTTCTCTTCTATTTTTCTAACTCCTAAACAAAAACCACACATTTCTTATTCTTCCCCTTTTACCCTTCATTTAAGTGATCTTTCCAAATTTGCCCTCCTTTTGTCTTGAAAAACTGACATCTTGACTCCTTATTTTGATTAGGTAAACGAAGAAATTTGACAAAACTTTCTTCTAGAACGTTTCTAATAACACCAAAAATGTTCAATTCGGTTCAAAAATGAAGAAGTTATAGCCAAAACACTTTCAGACCGAAACTAAGCCAAGACTGAACACTACACCTAACTTCACTCTAGAAATTGAACATCTTAAGGGCTAAAATGAACTTCGATTCCTTCAGATAACTTGTAGCCCCATGTCTCTAGTTTATTTTACAATAAGAATCAACTTAATCGGAGCTGTACAAATCAAGATATCTCCAAATTACTGAAGCATGTTCAGAAAATTATCTAATTCAAACACTTTAACTAATCCTCTCTCTTTGATTCAATCAATCTTTTCCAATTAGAACTCAAAAAAAAATCAAAAATTTGGTATGGAGGGATAGAGGAATGTCTTAGGAATCCAACGTTTCAAAAACCAACTCAATCGGAAGTCGGACAAAAAAGTTATGACAACAAAATCAAAGTATGTTCAGAAAATAGCCTTCCTCGCATAAGTAGAGAAGGCGCGATTGTGTGCGTGCATGACCGTGACATCTGGGTAGGCCAGCGGAGTCACAATCGTACGCGTGCACGATCACGACATTGCGATGGACCAAAGAAGTCGCGATCGTGCGCATGCACAATCGTGATACTCCAGTGAACCCACAACTCCTTCTTCCTCTCTTAAACCAACATCCCAAATTCCAACCTTCATATCTTTTGACACAGAACTCCAAATTTCACAAACTTGATATCAATGAAAAGGTACAAGAACTTTCTGCAACTTCCATAAAGGACTTAAAACCAATTTCAGTCTTTAAAAAGGTCAAAAAGTCCACACAAAGTGACTGTTCGTCAACTTTATCCAAAACAGCATCAAATTTTTTTAATATCATAACTTTCTACTCCATTGTCCAAAAATGACATACTTTGTATCAATGGAAATCTAAAAACAAGCTCAAAAATTTTTATGTAGAACTTACAAACCAATTCAGCCTCAAAGAGGGTCAAAACTTCATTTCAAGCTGGCTGTCCAAAAAAATGTCCTCTTAAGCAGTGACACAACTTCCAAAAATCATAACTTCCTATTTCATTGTCCAAAAATTTCATACTTTACCTCCATAGAAAGATCATGAAAAACTCTAAAATTTCATGAAGGATACAAAAATTAATTTAGTCTCTAAAGGAGGTAAAAACCTTTCCAAAGCTACTGCTCATATATGGCACTTCCAACATTAATTGAAATTTTCCAAACCTTATAACTTTTTCAACCTAAGTCCAAAAAGGACATATTATATACCACTAGAAAGCTCTAAACATGTACTACAATCTTCAAGAAGACCTCCCAATCCAATTCAAACACTAAGAGTGTCAAAAATACAAACAAAGTTGCTGCCAAATTTTTACAAAAATTTGACAGCACCTCCCCTAAAAATTGACTAGCCAAAATCTTCAATTTTTCAACCCAAATTCCAATACTTGCACAAAAACCACTTCAATCCCCAAAATCCTTAAGCTCCCAACTCCAAACCAATTCATATAAACCATCGATTAGCTCAAAATGGCAGCAAACACAATTCTCTTCTTTTTTGTCAATTTCAAACATACAACAAAACATTTTTAAAGAAATATACACAAGAATACTTTACAACTCAATTCTCATGAATTTTCATGAAAGATATAAGGTATTACAAGGCTTTAGAGGGCATTTTAGCCCTAATACATCAAAGTCTCTAAAAAGTCAACTTATAAAAAGGATCACATGAATAGTAATTTTTGCTCCAATTAACATTTCCCACATTCTCCAATTCCACGTCCAAACAAAATACACAATACTTCATCTTTTTATCATCAAACTAGGCAAAGCACAAGGAAAACCAAATGTCTTTCATTTCATCAAATGCTTCATTTATTTCAAGAAATCATACTATAATTCCTCATTTAATTTTATTTAAAAAGTTTTAATTTCCAAGAAAAGTTCGGGGGCCAACATCTTTCCTTTATGTTAAATCTCCAACCGTTGATGACGAAGTTTTTATACCGATAAACTTGCTTGTTTGGCCCATAAGCTAAATGTTGTACCCTGAAAATTTTTCTTTCGGTTAAGCATTATTTAAAATAATTTTGAGATTTTGATAGATTTAAGCGTTGGAGTTATAATTATGTCAAAGTTAGTAGGATTTATCAAAGGAGTAAGTAGAATTAAATTGTTAATGTAATAAGGATGTTCAAGGACATTTTTGGGAGATCACTTAAGCATAAAAGAACATAAGGTCATAAGGAAGGGCAAAAAGGACTTTTTGGACTCATTAAGGGTAGAAATGGAAGAAGAACATGTTATCTTGCTTGTTAAGAAGAGAAAAACGTGAATTGAAGGGGGATGAGAGTGAAAACAAAAATAGGAGAGAAGAAGAGAGGTTTTGGTAAAAGAAGAGAAATCAAGTTGTTAAGGTAGGTTAACCATCTTTTCTTCTTGCCTTATTAAAGGAATAGGTTATGTTGAGGATGAAGGAGCTAGAGAGAAAAGACATTTGTGTTGGAAAAAGATAGATTAGGAGAACCCATTTGATTTTAGGGTTTCTAAACTAGGTCTTATGTTTTCTAACCACTACAAGAAAAGAAGACCTTTCGCGACGTTTTTAAAACATAAAAAGCTCATAAAACGTCGCAAAAGAGCATTTGCGACATTTAAAAAAATGTTACTAAAAATATCGCAGAATGTGGAGTAGGCAAAGGATATCTGCGACGTTTTTCATAAAACGTCGTGAAAAATCCAACATTTCGCGATGTTTTAAAAAACGTTAGGAAAGGCCTAGAGAATCTGCGACATTTTGTGTAAGAGTTCCCGCGACGTTTTGTGAATGTCGCGAAATAGGTAACAATTTGTGACGTTTTTTTGTAAAACGTCGCGAATTGTAAATAATTTATATTTTTTATTTTCAAAAAATAAATTTAATTTAATAAAATTCAAATTTAATATTTAATTTTCCCGAAAATGAATTTAGTTTAAAATTTTTCAATTTTAATAATTAATTTTTATTTAATTATAATTATAATTTTATAATTATTCAAAATTTTAATTTTTCCTTTTTCATTTATCTAAAAATATTTTTAATTTAATAATTTAACAATTTTAATTATTAATTTTTATTTTTTCATTATTCCAAAAATAATTTAATTTGATAATTATTTTTCTGTTATTTTGTTTCAATTATCCGAAAATAATTGTAATTTAATTATTTTCTAAT
>JAOQMR010082845.1:0-15178 GCA_027563865.1 Erythroxylum pelleterianum
GGTGCTTTCTACGTGAAAATCATCGCAAGAGGTTGCCAATCAATGGACCCGAACGGCAACGTACCACTCGGCCAGTTTTCGGCTGAACCAGACACCAAAAATTGCAATCCTGCCTCACTTGTTAAACCTCACGCGGCATATGAATGAGCGAGTAGAAAAACTGTACATTATAGCTATACAGATAGGCATAATTTTTCAGAAAACTACTTCGTCGAAAGACTGTACATTAGAGCTATATACAGACAGGTATAATGCTTCATCGACGCGGCTGAGCCGGAGAAATTTGAGTTCGAGATTTTATAATCGACGATTTAGTCACGTGAGGATACAAGAATGCGTTGATTCAAATTTCCATAAAATTTACTTTTTATAAATATTTTTGTTGAAAATTTATGGCAAAAAAAATGGATTAATCAAATATTTGTCATTTAATTTAGTATTTAAATCTAATTGAATTATTAAAAATCGAGTTTAATTTATTCAAATCGAATTTAAGAATTTATTTGAATCATGTTTAATAGCATTTAATTAGTCTATATATAATATTCATATTACTTTCATTTCATCGTTATTTTTAAATGATATTCTAAAATTTAAAATTTAAAATTTTTAATTAGTTAAACTACAAACTCAGTCTTCTTTTTCAATAAATGCACGTACTACTTTTCATATGCATAATAAAACATAGTAATTATTTGACACCTAATTACTCACCTATCATGGCCCTACTAATTTATAAATTAAAAAACAAACTCAAATACATATAAAATTAAAAGGTTAACAACTTGTAAATAAAAAATAAAATTTAACTTAAAAAGTCATTATTAAAATTTTATTCAATAAATATAATCATAATAAAATATTTTTGTTATAACATATAACAAATTATACGAGAAATCTCTACGATTAAAAAATTCAACTAATTCGCGTAGTTTAATCATAAAAGCTTTGAACCTGTCAAATTTTTAATTCGATTTTTAATTTTCCGGTTCAATTTATTTTAATAATCATTTTTGTTAAAAATTGATTAATTGATTGGTCAACTTTTGTGAACTAATTAATTTTCATTCAATAATCTTTTTTTCAATTAAACCTTAAATTTATGACAATGTTCTTTAATATTATTTCAAATTCTTCAATCTTATTCAATCTTTAACAAGTTTTATATCGGTTGAACTTTTTAAACCTTAAATCGCTAATTTTATTAGTTTAACTTTTAGTTTGAATTTTAAAACATCGAAACATCTGACCTATGACAACTTTGTTACATGTCAAAGTCTTGATTTGAGAATTGATCAAGTTGGTTGGGTTGATAAATGAATTTAATATGAGTCGCGACTTATACTTGTCAAATGGGACCAGCTCATCTGCCTATTTGCACATTATGGCGGATGTTCTTATACTATATGTAATGTTTGCGCGCGGGTTTCATTCAGCTCTATCTTTTCTTTTTTTTTTTTACCTCCTCCAGCCATCTAACTAGTTTCTAGAATCATTCCACCTTGATTAGTGTCTAGGTTGCGTTTCTTGGGTTAACCAAGTCTGGTTTGAGTGATAAAGAATTTTAAAGAAACAATTTGGGACTTGGCGTTTCGGATAAGGGTTTTAGCTCAAGCTCGAACTCGTACAAATTGATACGAACAACGTTTGTGGACCGTAATTTAAGATCATGTTGATGTGATATGCTTAAATTCCACGTTCATACTTTGATTAAGATATATAGATGATTGATCAGTTTTAAGTGTGTGGATATATGATCCATCCAGAGAACAAACCAAACCCATGAAGAGCTTATTATTGGTTGCAGAAGGAACCAACCACCGTGTCCGACGGTGGGAGTGACGGCTCAGATACTTAGTACTTAACCTGTATACAATAATACAAATCTACTCCGGTACTAGTTGGATTCTTTTCACTGTCAAGCACTAAAGAGTGTGTTGACTGATTTTTGTAACGAAAGTAACGTATTTGATATTATTTGTCGTTATGGGTATAATGAAATAACAAAATGCTCAGTGTAATAATGTTGTTTACGGCATATACGTGAAGAAGCTTTTTTTTTTCTTTTAATAATATATTTATTTACTTTGATGATAAGAAGTAATATTATAATTAAATAAATAAAAGTCAAACGTAACTGGTGCACAAAACTACCGTGGAGAGGATTATAATGTACATAATCTTTCTTTTGTATTTTTAAAAAAAGACTATTTCAATAATTTGAATTTGTAATTTTATAAAATAAATAAATAAATACTACTCTTGAAGTGGTTATTATAATAAATAAAAAATATTAAATATTAAATTTAAAGTACGTTTATATATATTTTCACAACAAACTTATTATCTCAAGAATAAGAGTGAAGCTAAAGTTTTATTTATTTATGTATTTAGTTTTTTTTGATGATAATTTCATCTTATTCTTCATGATTTTTTTTTTCATAAATAAACAAGAATTTATCCAAACGAGTTGTAGGAAATTAAGTAAGCTTCATATATTAGATTCACATAGAATTTACAAGATCATGCATGCCCTTTTAAGAGCTTCAAACACAAACAACAACTTTCCTACTCCGAAATTTACCCCGAAAAATTTCAAAAAAATTTCCTAAAATTTTTCAACAATGCAAAATCAACAATTTCACTTTTCAAATCAATTTTCAATAACCACAACTCACAATTCTCAAAACAACCACATTTATTATCAATTATACCCGGAAAATGTCAATTAAGTGCATGGACAATTAATTTTTAAATACATATGAAATAATTTATTGTATATTTAAAATAAATTATTTATTACAACAATGAATTGAAAATATCTGACATATGACAACATTTGAGAATTGGTCAAGTTGGTTGGGTTGATAATTGATAATTGATTGAGTCACGACTTATCCTTGTCAAATGGGACCAGCCCATATGCCCATGTGCGTGTGGATGGTTTAAAGACGTCTTCTCACAATTAGAAGCCTTCTAGAATACCTAGTAGATTAACAAAAAAATAAAAAAGAAATAATTGGGCTCTCTTTAGTAAAAGTAATGGCCAACCATTTCAGAATTGTGAGTGGGCTGTCTCTTGTGTTGATGACATAGTTTTAAGCTATATTTCAACTGTTATGCGGCATGAAACGCAAACTACGTATTTAATAAACGTCTATATGGTAGCATTAAACATATGCGTTCTCATTACATTTAATAGCATTCTGTTTTCATTTTCATTTTTATTTTTATCCAAAAAGTACAAAACCTATAATTTTATTATTGATGCTTCCATTCCATAAGATTTAATTTATGATATGAAATTTAAATTCAAGACAAGGACTAATTTGAAATGTACGGGATTAACTACAACAGTTTTCTATTATTATTATTATTATACATTTTTTATTAGAGTTATAAATTTAATTTTTGTAGAATTAAATATCTAAAATCTAAATTACTATAAGAATATTAAAGAAAATACTAAGATATATAATATTCATACCCTTATAATTTTTTTAAAAGTTATATCCTCATAAATTATTTTACACATAAACAATTAATACTAAACATCTAATTTTATCAAATATCAAATGACAAATAGTTAATACTATCAACTGATTAATATATCAGTTATTAACTAATATGCAACTAGTTGGTTGTCAAACAGAGTCTATCCGCCGTAGAAATATCTCTTCCGCGGTCTCATCGCTTCCTTTCAGGAATTCACTGTTTCCAGATAGGGTCAGCAAATTGATCTATTCAACAAGTCATTGTGATTACTATTTTTTATAAGAGATGAAGCATTAACAACAACACTAATGGGCAGCTAGAATGTCGCAATCCAATCCACTCAAAAGTCTACGTTGGGCATGAATTTGGGAGATTTTATGTCTAATCAATGGATGTATAATCAATGGATGTATTAAGTTGAATTGATTCAGTTTCAATTCACAGCTCCTTGAAAGGACGATTGTGCTTTTTTACCATAACAGGAATCAGGGAATAGATTTTTTGTTCCCAGATTTCTATTTTTCTAGACGTAGAAACAGGAATTTGGAAACAGAATAACTGATCCCGGAATCAAGTTGGCAAAGTTTGTGTGATGTTTCCAACTGTTTTGACTCACAGCATACATCAGATTCAAGAACATGCTTAGCTTCAAATAGATTCAACAGAGAAAAAGAAGTCACAAAAGCCAAATAAAGTTAAATTTACACATGATTGGAATATCTTTTTGCAGAGACACACACATATATATATATATACCAAAAATTGTAATCCTACCCCACTTGTCAAACCTCACATGTGAATACGACCGAGCGAGTAGAAAGATAGACCGTACATTAGAGCTATACAGACAGGCATAATGCTTAAGAAAACTACCTCATCCAAAGACTGTAAATTAGAGCCAGTGACAGATCCAGGATTTGAGTCTGAGGGTTAGGACAAAATTTTTTAGGTAAGGATAATTTTTTTTTTAGGGGGGGCTGAGTTTTAATTAACAAAAGAATTTTTTAGTTTTTTGTAATCTTGGGGGGAGCTATAGCCTGGATCCGTCCCTGATTAGAGCTATATACAGACAGATATAATGCTTCAGAAAACTACTTCATCGACGCGACTGAGCCGGAGAAATTTGGGATGGAAAAGTAAAGAGAAGGAAAGTTGGCGAGTGGCAGATTCCTGCCGATTTTGAGTTCGAAATTTTATAATTGACGATTTAGTCACGTGAGGATGCAAGAATGTGTTGATTCAAATTTCCATAAAAATTCTTTTTTAATAAATATTTTTGTTGAAAATTTATGGCAAAAAATATATATGGATTAATCAAATATTTATCATTTAATTTAGTATTTAAATCTAATTGAATTATTGAAAATCTAGTTTAATTTATTCAAATAGAATTTAAGAATTTGTTTGAATCATGTTTAACAGCATTTAATTAGTCTATATATAATATTCAGGTTTCTTGTATTTTATCATTATTTTAAATAATATTCTAAAATTTAAAAATTACATTTTTAATTAGTTAAGTCTTCTTTTTCAATAAATGCCCTTACTTCTTTTCATATGCATAATAAAACATAGTAAGTACTTGAAACCTAATTACTCACCTATCATGGCCCTACTAATTTATAAATTAAAAACAAACTCAAATATAGAAAAAAAATTAAAAGGTTAACAACTTGTAAACCTTTTGTTAATAATTTAACTTAAAAAGTCAATATTAAAATTTTATTTAATAAATATAGTCATAATAAAATATTTTTGTTATAACGTATAACAAATTATGTGAGAAATCTCTACGATTAAAAAATGGAACTAGTTTGGGTGGTTTAATCATAAAAGCGTTGAATTTGTCAAAATTTTAATTCAATTTTTAACTTTTCGATTCATTTTATTTTAATAATTATTTTTGTTAAAAATTGATCAGTTTATTAATTATTCGGTCAACTTTTGGGAACTAATTAATTTTCATTTAACAATCTCTTTTTTTCAATTAAACCTTAAATTTAGGACAATCTTCTTTAATATTATTTTAAATTCTTCAATCTTATTTAATCTTTAACAGTCTAATATTTACTGAACCTTTTAAACCTTAAATCACTAGTCTTATCAGTTTAACTTTTGGTCTAAATTTTAAAACATTGAAAAATCTTATAATTCTTATTTTTAAATACACATGAAATAATTAATTGTATATTTGAAATAAATTATTTATTACGATGATGAATATGACTGGAAATGTCTGCAATATGACAACATTTGAGAATTGGTCAAGTTAGTTGGGTTGATACTTGATAATTGAATGAGTCGTACTTATCCTTACGACAGGATCCCCTTTCTAATATTATAGTGTCATATTTTATCTCATAATATATAAATAAATGATTGAGATTCATAAGACAAAATAAAACACTGTAATATTAAACAGAAGATTCGGAATCTTTATGCTTGTCAAATGGGACCAGCTCATCTGCCCATGTGCACATTACGGTGGATGTTCTTATGCTACGTGTAACGTTTGCGTGCCGGTTTGATTCAGCTCTATCTGTTTTTTGAAACCAGATCCTCTGTCCAGTTTTACTCTATCTTATTCTATCTCATAGAATCTCATCCATTTATATTGTAGGATCCACACGAATCTCATGCGGGCTCCACGTAAATAAATGGTTGAGATTTATTGGACACAATAAGACACCATAATATTGGACAAGAGATTTGGACCTTGTTTTTTTCCCCATCCAGCCATCCAACTAGTTTCTAGAATCATTCCACCTTGATTAGTGTTTAGGTTCAATGTACATTTTGTCAAAATGCATTTCTTGGGTCAACCAAGTCTGGAATGAGTGATAAAGAATTTTAAGAAACAATTTGGGTCTTGGCGTTTCGGATAAGGGTTTTAGCTCAAGCTCGAACTCGTGCAAATTGATACGAACAACGTTTGTGGACCGTAATTTAAGATCATGTTGATATGATATGCTTAAATTCCACGTTCATACTTTGATTAAGATAGATGATTGATCAGTTTTAAGTGTGTGGATGATCCATCCAGAGAACAAACCAAACCCATCAAGAGCTTATTATTGGTTGCAGAAGGAACCAACCACCGTGTCCGACGGTGGGAGTGGCGGCTGAGATACTTAGTACTTAACCTGTATACAATAATACAAATCTACTCCGGTACTAGTTGGATTTTTTTCACTGTCAAGCACTAAAGAGTGTGTTGACTGATTTTTATAACGAAAGTAACGTATTTGATATTATTTGTCGTTATGGGTATAATGAAATAACAAAATGCTCAGTGTAATAATGTTGCTTACGGCATATACGTGAAGAAGCTTTTTTTTTTCTTTTAATAATATATTTAATTACTTTGATGATAAGAAGTAATATTATAATTAAATAAATAAAAGTCAAACGTAACTAGTGCACAAAGCTACCGTGGAGAGGATTATAATGTACGTAATCAGGGGCGGAGCCACAGTCACTTGCCCCCACTGGCTCCAAAACTTTCCCATGTTCCCTTAAAAAATGCCCCTATAAAAAAATTTTTTAAGCTTTGCCCCCACAAAATTTTTTTTTAAAGTTTTGCTCCCACAAAAATTGTTATTTTAAATTTTGTGGGAATTTTTTTTTTGCCCCCACTCAAAAAGTTTTCTGCATCCGCCACCGTACGTAATCTTTCTTTTGTATTTTTACAAAAAGACTGTTTCAGTAATTTGAATTTGTAATTTTATAAAATAAATAAATAAATACTACTCTTGAAGTGGTTGTTATAATAAATAATAAATAATAAATATCAAATTTAAAATACGTTTATATATATTTTCACAACAAACTTATTATCTCAAGAATAAGAGTGAAGCTAAAGTTTTATTTATTTATGTATTTAGTTTTTTTGATGATAATTTCATCTTATTCTTCATGATTTCTTTTTTCATAAATAAACAAGAATTAATCAAAACGAGTTGTAGGAAATTAAGTAAGCTTCATATATTAGATTCACATAGAATTTACAAGATCATGCAAGCCCTTTTAAGAGCTTCAAACACAAACCATCTTATTCTAAAACCAAAAGAAAAAGGACCACCTTCAAGCTATCTATCTCTTGAGGGTGTAACTAGGTTACTTATGATGATGGACGATTTACTTATTTGTTGTTGAAGAAGAGCCACCAACAATTCCGACCAACATGTCGTTCTTTGTCTTCCCACGGGGTTGAGGAAGGTTGGCGTAAGAGCCGGAGCCGGAGCTTCCTTTGTCTCCATCCATTTCTTTCCGATCTAATTTGTTTCACCGCCGCCGAAGTTGCTAGTGTGTGTGAAGAGTATGTGTTGGTGGTGTGTTAATTTATAGAAATTCACAAATATGCACGTTTAAGAAATAATTTGATGCTCTTGAGTGCCACTTGTTACTTTTTTATACGAGAATGATAATGATAATGGCCAACCTTATCAAAATTGTGAGTGTGGACCGAGTCTTATTGAGGTTGATGACGTTGTTTTCATGGCATAAAGCTATATGCCGTGTGACGATCTCTTCCATTCATTTAGGATATCAAACTATTATAAGTTAAGCTCAATGTGATTCCTCTTTTATCCTCTTTTGCATAAAAGATGAACAATTATCAACACTAATGGACAGTTAGCAGCGCCGCAATCCAAACCACTCAAAAGTCTAAGTCGGGAATAAATTTGGGAGATTTTTTGTCGCAATCCAATCCACTCAAAAGTCTACGTTGGGAATGAATCTGGGAGATATTTTGCCTAATCAATGGATACATTGAGTTGAATTGATTAGAGTTTCAATTCAGAGAACTCACAAGTCACAACCTTTTTAGAAGGTCGGGTGTGTTTTTCTTAGCATAACAGGAATCAAGTTGGCAAAGTTTGCGTGATGTTTCCAATCATTTTGACCCAAACATGTAACGGTTCAATATATACCCTAAAAATATTATAGCATGTCTAGGGTATATTAAGAAGTGAATATAATGAATTAAGTATATCTAAGTATAGTAAGAGATATAATGACAATTAATGTAAAAGACAAGGGTAAATAAATACTTTGTTTGCTTTGGCATGGACATATATACTTAGAAGTGAATTATGTCTGGAAATTTTTGATATGTTTGCTTGGATTTATGAATGTGACGTGAGGAGAATTGATAAAAGAAGTATTTCATAAGTAAATGGGATTTTTTTGGTTAAATTGAATGTATTTTTGTGTTGCTCTTGCATGATAAGATCGAAATTAGTTGATTTTGAATGTTTATCTCGTTGAATTGATAGGTTCCACTGAACAGAGTTTTGTAATTTGGCCATATCTTGGCCTGTAGGCCTCCAAATTGGATAATTTCAATTGGAGATTAAACTAGAGAAATAGTTCTAAACCTTTCATTAAGGAACAAAATCTGATTATGCCTTTAAGAGGTTTGGATTCTATTTTGAAGTTAAGTTCTGGCTATTATCCTTGTTTTCAAACAGCCTGTAGTTTTTGAGGTATAACTCCCATATAATTACCCCAATTGCATGAAACTTATGCCATTAGAAACTTAATACATAAGGGAATGAAATAAATTGATAAGATTATAGGCTAATAAGGGAATTAAAGGAAGAAGAAGGACCAATATGCAATTTTTCTAAAGTCAACTTATTGACCAATAAGATTAAAGCATGTGTGTCTAATATAATTATAACACATGGTCCAATAGAATTGCAACACATGATCTAATAGAATTGTAACACATGGTCCAATGTAATTTTAACACATTGTCCAATATAATTGTAATACGTGGTCCAATGGGATTGTAACACATGGTCTAATAGGATTGTGACATATGATCAAATGAGATTGAAATATGTATCTAAAACTAGAAAATTCATGAAAAGGCATATGGAGAAGGGAGATGGATGACACTTTGATGGCTTTACTTCTGATTTTTCTCCTTTCTATTTCACCTTCTTCATCCCATCATTTTTCACTTGGTGATTCAAGCAAAGCCAAAGAGGAAGGGAAGGAAAACCATTAGAAGAACTACTTTGCCAATTTTAAAGTTTGGGACTACACTTCGTCTAATTTCTCTTCATGTGTAAGTTTGAATGGATATATGTATTCATTTGGATATGTAATGGTTTCTGGGATGCTTTTTGGTGTTACTTTGCATGAAAATTATTGTATATGACAAGAAAATATCGTGTAGTAAAATTATGTCTTAGGTTCGTTTGAACCAATTACATTGTTTGAGTCATAACTTAGCCTAAAAATCTATAAATTTGGTGATTTTAGTTGCATATGAAAACTAATAAATAGAACTAAAAATCTCTATAGGGGACTCTGACTTAATTCTAGTTGTATGACGTTAGAAATTGGGATAGAAAATGATGACCTGATGCTGACCCTGTTTTAAAGCAACATGTGATATTTGGTCTATAGCTCATGTGTTTGAAATTCGAATGACCTGATCTTTAGTGTTTTAGAAACTAGAGACACAAATAGACAAATGTATAAAAGGCCACATTCTATAAAAATATTGAGGAACAACTAGACTCTGTCATATGATTTGTTTCTAGACTGATAGTTTGCCTATTTTTAGACCACTTTGAGGTTTATCTTAAATTGCACTGTTTTGAGTTTGTTTTTATTTCTGATTTTTACCGAATTTTATCTTAACCTTTTTGAATGTGTATGAAACCTTTCAAACACCTACAAATAAATGAAATATTACTTACCATGTGTGAATTGGGTTATTAAACATTAAAACTTAATATTGAATATAACGCATGTTAAAGAAAACTTACATGTACATAAATGATTGGTTTGCATATTTATTGCTCATATGTGTATAATGTGATTATACAAGTGTTATTTTAACACCCTTCTAATAGTAATAAGTTATGACTTGTATGTATGAACACAAATGCAAATTTTATGACTTGAAATGTATATCATATGACTTGTCAATATATGATTGGTGAAATTGACAACTAGTTAAAAAAATTGTTATAGTGCCTGTTCGATTATCTTGGTGGTGGATAGATAGGCATGCCTATATGTAGCACCCTACTCCCGTAGGACCCGAACCCGACATCGTAGGTGATATCCGAGTCCGTAACCCGCGAGGGTGGCATGCTAGAGTACTCGAATACAGTCAAAAACTTCGTATAATTTTTTTTGAATACAATCATATGCGCGGAAAACAGTAGACAATTTGGGCCCGCTTTAATTTGTAAACATTTTCAGTGACAACAATACACTCAACAGTACTTAGAATAACCATTTAATGTACGCAAGTCCATAACCGGTCCAATTTTATTCATAAACATTTCAGTGATCACATTACAATCAATAGAATTTCAATAGTCCATTTGGGGCCCACTATAACTACAAAATACTATTGTCCACAAATTGCGGACTACATGATTTGTATAAAAGTAGGATGACACTAATGCAGACGTGGACTGATCCCGACCTCTATCTCTAACTTGCATGCAGTGGACATACTCCTGTTTGTCTAACGGGGTACTCTTCAAAGCCTGAAAAATAATTGCAAATTTTGGGTGAGTTTTGCGAACTCAGTGAGGAACCATCATCGATGGTTCACCCAATTCATGTAGCACATCAAGTCACAATTTCATAAATGCATAGTCAGAAGTACCACTTGATGGTACTCAAGCAATTCACAGACAAATCACAGTTGTACATTCAGAAGACCACATGATTGTTGTCGTACATGTATACGACATTCTTTCCTTTCATTCAGAAGTATTCACAATTGCACATTCACTTGAGCATAGGCCATTTAAACATATCAGTAATACATGCAACACTCACAGTTGTATCACCATTTCACATTCAGAAGTACCATATGCTTGCACTGAAGCAAATCACAATTATTTCACAATTGCATGTTTAGAAGTGCCACATGATTACGATCACATAAGTAGAAGGCATTTTTGCCTTTCACCTAATCACAATTATTCACTCAAATGCATATGCCATGTGCATGTGACACTTTTCCAATTTCTTTCGGTGTTGTGACCGAGCGCCTGAACTGTCCCGTATCTTTTAGATATCGGGCTCATTAATAACTGTCCCATATAGGGCTCATTAATAGTTAAACGCTTCTTAGGGGTAGGAGAGCCCTCTGGGTATGCACTACTTCCCTTCGAGTTCGAGGCTCTAATACAGTGAGCTTTTAGCTCTCGGTGGCTGCTCCGGTCATAACTGTCATTATCCGTTCATGCATTCATGTATGAAATGCATGTGTCCCAAGTAACCAGTACATGTATCGCCCTTAATCCATGTATCGCAATGTGTCACATCATAAACAAGTAGTTCACAATTTCCCAATGAAATAATACATATATCACAATGAACCCATGTATCACAAGTTGACCACATTGTAAGCAAGTAAAATTTTCAAATTCGCAATTATCACATATCATCACATCGTAAACACTTTTATATCATAACTCCCAATGCATCGGACCTTCTGTCCGGAATCACAGTCATAATTAAACACAGAACCCGCCATTATTCACCACAGTAAATATATAATAATTGAGAGACCCATCTAGGTTACTCACCTATCACTTCCGAGCTAATGTCGGGGAGTCTCAGCAACGTCGATGGATCGACGCTCCAAATGTACCTCTATAACAGTCAAAATATAAACATTACCGAATGGACAATCAGAAATATTTAATAATGCACATGTAGCAATTAAAATGTGTACAATGCATGTTCGTGACATTCCCGGCATTACCCCGTAATTCACATTACAAAATAGCCCTCTAACAATTAGAAATCTAAAGCCACCAAAAATTTCTCGGTTCGGATTTCTATAGGGCCAAATATTGCTAAAACAATGAAGTATGTGCGGAAAATGACTAAGTCATAGTCTTTTAATCAATCCCCTCACTTTGATTCCATCCATCCATTTCAATTAAATCTCAAAACTCCACAAATTCACATGGAGGGATAGCCAAATGTCTTACGAATCCGATGCCTCAAAAATCAGGTCAATCGGATGTCGAACGGAAAAGTTATAAGCAAAAAAGTGAAAAGAGGTCAGTTCAGGAAAAATACATGCCCTAGTCGACTAGGACATGATTGTAGTCGACTAGGTCGACTACAGTGCTTGACTGGATTCTTTCTTTTTCCGACATCCCAACTTGCCCAGGTCATAACTCCTTACTCTAAATTCCAAATTGGATAAAAGTGGTGTCAATTTCATAGAGAAAAGAGAGTTCTTCAAGTTTCATGAAGGACACAAAAACTAATTTCACCCCTAAAGGTGTCAAAAATGCAAGCAAAGTTACTGCCTTCACAATATTTTCCAAACCAGTATACCATTCTTCAAACAATCATATCTTCCCATTCCCTTTGCCAAAAATTCCAAACTTTATGTCCAAAAGAAAGAGCAAAACATGTTCTACAACTTTTATGAACAACTTGGAAGCAAATTCCATCTCTACCTAAGTCAAACTTTCACATGAAGGTTGCTGCCCTGTTTCACAATATCAACATATTGCCTTTACCACATCCAAACTTTACAAAGTCATAACTCCCAATCTACAAATCGAAAAATTGTATACTTAGTGGCAATGGAAAGCTAACAAGAAGGCCTTTAGCTTTCATTAAGACCAAATTCACCAATTCAACCTGAATCAATCTAGAAAAATTCATCAAAATTTCAAGTCCCCTTTTTCGGTTACTGTTCATTCAGCAACTATACCTCACTTTCAAGGCCAAATTCAAACTCTTTCAAGCCACAATTTGACAGAACTTCCTTCATAAGAAATGTGGCCAGACTCCTCAAGTTTAATTCAAGACAAACTGTGCCTCATTTGCTCAACCATATAAAGAGTTATAGCAAAACATTGAAACATGTACAAATGAAAATTTCCAGCTTTCACACCTAATTTAAAAACCTATCATTCCAATACCAATTCTATACTCATAAGCATCCAATTTAGTCATTAATTCACCCATACTATAATCAAACCTCCACTTGAACAAGGATCACAAAAATGACAGCAACTCATACTCATTTATTCATCTATTTTCTACACCATTCACATCATTTAATGCAATCCAAACCCTCTCAAATGACATACATCACATATTATCCTTACATGCATAATCCTACTTCATCAACCATCAAGTAATCCATACCAACACAACTCTCATCCACTTAGGTGTACAACTATCACAAAGAATGCATTTAATTACCAATTTAAGAACATAAAACATACTTCTTACCTATAAACTTCAAATCTTCTCAATCCTCTCACTACTCCAATTTCTCTACTTCCTCCTCACCATACATGACATCACCATCAACTTGAGCTTAGGTTTGCCCCCTTTTTTTTGTAAACAAAGGAAGAGGTAGAATATGAGAGCTTTATGTGGTGAAAATTGGTAACAAAGGAAAACAAATCAACTAAGAAGGAAGGAGAGGGAGCTACGAAGGTGGAGATGAGAGAAGAAGTCAAGCCAATTTTTCACTTTTTCCTTTAGAAGAATCATGAATGTGGAGAACAAAAGACAAACATTAAATGGGTGTAAGATGTGTCATAGGACACTTGGCATTTACATAAGAAAAAGACAAAAATCATATAAGATTATTTAATAAGAAACCCTTATTTATCTAATGGCTCTAATTAATCCATCCAATGGCTCTAATTAATCCCAAAATTATTTATCCAATATTCTAGTGCCATTGGGCAGAAATTTTCAATACCGGAAACCAATCGGTCCACCGTGTGACGATTTTTTCGGTCCAGAAATTTTTCCCGAAAAATTCCAGAAAATTGCTAAATTTTTCCAAAAATATAAAACACGAAACAATCCACTCCAATTAAATTTTCAAGCCCATAAACCACATTTGCCAAAATAAAATCCCATTTAGGCACAAATACCGGGAAATGTCATGAATGCATGTACAGTCATTTTCATGTGTAAATTTCACGATTCACATGTAAGAATATGCATGTATATTTCACAACAATCTAAACACGCTTAGCCCTTTCCAAATTACTATTCTACCCTTCCCATCGGGGTGGGATGTTACACTATAGGGTTACAATGCAGCTGCTACAGTTTGACACCATCAATGTCCACAGTTCAATACCTTCGGGTATCCATAGTTTGATACCTTCAGGTATCCACAATACCTGTTATCCACACCCATAGAAAATGTGTATGCTTAACACAGAAAGGAAACTTAACAGTCATAAATAAGAAATATAGCGTGACAACATGAATAATTGGTATTAATGAGCATTTGTATTGGTTGTAATGATGTGCAATATATTGATAATTTGTATCAATGAGCATTGAATATCAATATTTGGATTATAAATGTGTATTTTCGGTATATGGATAATATGTTGAAGCATATTTGCGTTATGTACTTTGCTTAAGTATGCCGTCATTATTTACATGAGTATTGAATGTCAATATTTGGTTCATGAATGTGAATTTATGGTATATGATTTATGATATTTTTGAATTTGTGTGCTTGGTCGATGACTGCGACGAGTGGTCATCCAAATTAAGTATTTTTCCCACTAAGCTTTCAAACTTAGCACGAGTGTTAATCTGTAATAACTAAATACCCCCTAGGAGGATATGTGGATGCCACCCAAGACAGAACAAACAGAACCAGACATCAAACTGACAAATATTA
>JAOQMR010082915.1:0-15160 GCA_027563865.1 Erythroxylum pelleterianum
TATTCAGCAACCAAAACTACTCAAGGATATGGCTCAAAACAAGGATGTTCCGGATCAGCGAAATCTGGCTGAACCAAGAAGAAATTTAGATTATTTGGGTCAAGTTTCGAGTCAGTTTGTTATATTCGATTTTGACCTAAAATTCATTAGTTTATTGGCTTTAACCTGGATTAAATTGAGTTTAATTTATCGAGTCTAAGTCTACTATTTGGCATACCAATACGATTGTTAAATAATACAAGTGTTTTGAGTTTTTACTAGATCAAAATTCAAAAGAACGAAAAAAATCAACTTTTTTAAAGATGATAACGAATCGGGTCAAATTGAATTAAATTTTTTAAATATGATTAAGTTTGATTAAGTTTGAACCAAATAACTTGAATTTGGTCTCATTGACCTCTAAGTTAAAATTATATCATTTTAATTAAGGGGTCGTTTGGTTCTACTTTTATTTTTTATTGTTATTTTTGGTTTCTGTTTTCAGTTTTTAGTTTATATTTTTTTCTAAAAAAATGAAAATTGAGATTTGAAATATAAAAACTGCTAACAAAAACCTGTTTAGTTGAGATTTCTAATAAAAAACTGAAAAACACAAATATGTTTGGTTTTTTATTATTATTAAGTTATTATTATTTTTATTTATTATTATTATTATTAATTTTTAATAAGTTATTCTTATTATTATTAATTTTTAACAAGTTATTATTATGATTTTTAATTTAATAATAATATTATTATTATTATTATTATCATTATTAATTTTTAATAAGTTATTATTATTATTATTATTATTAATTATTGTTATAAATTTTCTACTTACTATTTTTAATATTATTAATTTTATTATACCAAATTAATTATCTTATTATTATTATTAATTATTATTATAAATTTTGTACTTTATTATTATTATTATTATTCGAGATAGAAAGTAAGAATATGTTGATTTTTTGTCAAAGAAATATGTTGTCAAAATTCAGAGAAACGATGTTTTCTGGTTTCTATAAAACTGTTGTGATTTTTTTATTTTCAGAAACAAAAAATCGCAACAGAATAAGCTAAACACGTTTTACTGACCTGTTTTTCTTTTTACAAAAACGAAAACAAAAAACGGAAAATGATTCTCTCAAATTCGAGTCTAATTTAAATATCTGTTAACTTATCTTTTTAGAACTCGTTTGATTTAGCTAGATTAACAAAATGATACTATTTTAATTATTAAATAAAATAATATAACGTCAACTCAACCCTCTTAATTTTGAATTTAATTCAAGACTTAGACAATTAAAATTAAATTTTAATTTTTTTATAATTTAAACCCAATTTCGGGTTCGGGTCAAAATACCAACCGTTATGCAAACACTACAACACAGTTAACAATCTAACCAGGAAAAACAAAATTGCTACCACTCTACAGTTCAGTACTGGTATTGCCGAACAAGCGTGGTAAGAACTAGGAAAGAATCTACAAGCTATCAACTTCATGTCACACAGATGAAGAAGTAACAACAAGGTGGTTGAAACACTGTTGAATTGATATCACCTGGGAACTATCTGTGTTATGTCAGATTCGATATCCAAGAACGTGGAGGTGGAGATTTCAGGAGGAGGATTCTTTACTGATTGCTTTCCTTTATTCCTGGAAGAAGATGAAGTATCATCAGAACTGAAAGCTCCTGAGTTCTTGGACAGCCCTGGCTCTGTTAATAGCTTGTCGTTGAGGTGCACGTCCTTGGAAAGCATCTCCACCACTTGCTTCATGGTGGGTCTTTGATGTGCAGCTGCTTGTGTGCAGAACAATGCAACCTTAATGAACCGAGTGACCTCATTCTCTGGATATTCAGTCACTTCAGGATCAACTATATTCAACAGCCTTTCTTCTTTTCTTAGCTTCCATGCCTGCAAAAACATATTAGCTGAGTGATCAAATGAAAGCAACAGATGAAGCTCATGGATCTTTCTGTTTCAATAAATTATTAGAGCCAAGTGATGGGATTGATTCAAGCAGCGTTTGCAAGCTCCAGAAGCAACGCAATTGACTCCACAGAATTCATCAGAAAATATGAAGTTGTAGTTCTGCAGTAAGATGGTTATGTATTTGAAGTTCCGAAATATACCCATTCAACCAGAACCAACATATCTTCCCCAAATGCTGCCTTACTGCTACTCTTTCCACTAATTATTTCAAGTACGAGTACTCCAAAACTATAAACATCAGCCTTCTTCGTGAGCTGTCCGAGTAGTGCATACTCCGGGGCCAGATATCCGCTGCATGGGGAAGTATGATTATATACATATTGGCAAGAAACAGAGAGAGTATAGTAATTGATTGGTAGTAATTCTAACAGCAGAAAAGTCCATGTTTGTCCAAAACCAATGCACTTTTGCTTATTCATGCCATTTGCATCCAGCTTAAGCAATCTACTAGGTGGATATATACTGCCTAACTTATGAAGACTTGAAAAAACTGATGGCTTAGTATTGGAAAGAAGCATCTAAGACCATTTTTTCTTTGATGAATTGCTTTCATCAAGTCCAGAGAAACTAAAATGTAGAGTGCTGCAGTTTGAGTTAAAAGCAATGAATAATGTTCTTACACGGTTCCAGCAACTCGAGTGCTAACGTGAGTGACATTATCTGGAAAAAGTTTCGCCAGCCCAAAATCTCCTATTTTTGGTTGTAATTGTGCATCAAGAAGTATATTACTAGCCTTAATATCCCGGTGAACGATATGCGGTTCAGCTTCCTCGTGAAGGAATAAAAGGCCATTTGCTGTACCAAGACATATAGCAGCCCTCCTTGGCCAGTCCATGGCAATATGTTTACCTTTTGAACCTGAAGCAACAGGAAAGTTATTCATGAGGAGATTTGATCACAATACTTGAGCTGTTAAGCACAGGTTATGGAACTTCAAATGGGGAAAAGAGGTCAAAGATCAAAGAGAACTCTGTCCAGAAAATGAAACATGTAAAAGTACCCATCTGAGTAAGATTTCCCAACAGTATCTTCAACAAAGACATATCATCACATCAATTAGAGTCTTGAAAATTTCAACAATCTATTACATACCGAGTAAAGCACTTGCAATGCTGTTGTTCTCTAAATACTCGTATACCAATATTCGATGGCTTCCCTCGATACAACAGCCGATGAGTTGAACAAGGTTTGGATGTCTTATATTTGATATCATTCTAATCTCTGTGAGGAATTGGTGTGTCCCTTGTTTGGATTCTGCTGAAAGACACTTAATGGCTACTTGAGTACCGTCTTTTAAAACTCCCTGTAAATAAAATGACAAAGCTATGTCAAAACACTGAAAATTTGTGAAACGCCCTCTTTTTTTTTTTTTTTTGTTCCACTATAAATCCGAAGACAAAAAGAAGAAAAAACTCATTGCAGTGCAGCAGATTAAGGTAGTCTTTACCTTGTATACAACACCAAAACCACCTCCACCAACTCTGTTTGAAGGAAGGAAGTTCAATGATGCTGATCTCAATGAGTTGTAAGAAAAAATCCTCACATTATTTGATCCAATCTCTGCAACACAAAGTATGCAAGAACAGATCAGTCCTATGAGCAAAGATTCCATATCAAATAGTTCAGAAAACAATACTTTTACAAACCCATCTGGGCACATTCACCACTAATTTGGAAACTAGCACAGGACTACATGCATTTTCAGACCAACTTCAGTTCAAAAGACAACATCAAATTGCCACCTCGTACTTCTAAGTAACCTCAAAACATGGCAATGGAAAAGTGTAAAAAACTAACCATAACTGGGTGTGTTCTTCTTACCTTCTGCTTCTGCCTGATTCCGAGTATCGCTCCGCTCGCTACAAGAAGATAGACCAAAGCAGCGAAAGATCATCGCAAGTAAATTCAGTCTCCCTTACGATTCTAAACCATTTCTCTTCTTTAAACCTCAAGAAATCAAAGAACACTCTTTTTATCTTCTTGAAATGATCATCAAACTATTGGATTCTGATATTACTACAAACAGTAATTGGCCAAATCATTGATACCAGTAAAGATGATAAGAACTGATAATATTACAACAAGAACAAGGGCAGGTAGTACCTAAACGAATTAAATGAAGCAAAAAAAAAGAAGGAAATAAAGCACTTACATCTACTTTCTCTTCTCGCCAAGTATTGAAAAAGTAACAGTAAATAAGTGAAGTCAATAAAGGTGTCCAGAGATACTATGGAAGAAAGGTGTTCAGAGATGCTTCAAAAGCTTGAGCAAGAACAACCCAAGTTGTTCAGAGATACTATGGAATTCAAAAGGTGTCGAATTGGTACAGTAACAAGGAAAAGATCAGGAGAAAATATATGAAAACAGGAAGAGAAACATAAACTAAACAGGAAATTGATAACTAACTCAGATTAGCAATGGGAAGTGGGTCAATCACTGTTTTCATTTTCACCCATTTTTGCCTTTTTTTGATGATTTTCTTTGATAAATTCTGATGGTACGAGGAAATGGAACAGAAGTAAAAGAACCCAGTGGGTTGGGCTATTTAAAGTTGCAAACTAAATGAGAAAGTAAAAGGAAAATGTCAAAAGTGGGTTGCTTGGTTGGTTAATTATGACACACGACACGGTGCCCCCAAGAACAAAGATGTGGACTTGGTTAGACACCGAGTCTGGGTCTTGGTAAAGGTAAGAGCTTTCTCTGTTGAACGTGATCATTAATATAATAATATATATTTGTTCCAAAGGTTCAATTTTGGATTACACCAACCCCATTCTCATTTCAAAGTTTGTTGGTAGAAGGTAAATGATTAAGAGATAATCAGGTTCGGATTGATGTGGAAATCTAGAAGTTTGATTCTACATTAGACTCGTTCGGGCACTCATCAATTGTTTGAGAAGGCGACACTTTGTGTTTTCTCTTTCGAATTTAAAATCTACACGTACATGGCAGGCGACCAGGACCCGACATTCCTCCATTCTTATATGGATTCTAAGCTTCCGTCATTAACTTTGGCAGTTTATGCCCGGAATTATGACTCATTCAACAGTTGACATAAAATAAAATCAGAAAGACCAGTTCGTGGATGATGATGACGATGATGCAAAAGTCAACCTGATTATGTCCTTGTAACTGATTCGTCAC
Organism: Erythroxylum pelleterianum; assembly: GCA_027563865.1. NCBI lineage: Eukaryota > Viridiplantae > Streptophyta > Magnoliopsida > Malpighiales > Erythroxylaceae > Erythroxylum > Erythroxylum pelleterianum. The sequence continues at coordinate 5,122 of JAOQMR010082915.1, forward strand.
CAAAGATGTCAGCTCATGGTTTTTATTTTTTTTACCATAAAAAATAAAAGAACTGTACAAGGAAAACTGGCTATCGAGGAATGAAGTTCTGCAACTGAGAAATCATCCCTTTTCTGTTTCTAAACATGACTAGAGCGCAAAAGATTTGAGCTTTTTCGGTGCCCAGTTCAGGAAATAGTTGATGAACATAGATACTGAAATATCAGATAATCAGGTAAACATGAACTCCTGAAGACGTTCAGTTCTGTTGGTTTTGTAGTTGTTGATCTTTCTGCTGTTAATTTTCTGAAATGCAAGTAATTAAGGTGGAGCTTTTCCTGGTATCAAGACTCTTGTCCCATTACATAATCAGAAAGAGACAACTAAATTAAGTTTATTGGTTGCTTCATCAGATAGCATATATGGATATTTGTTATCTCTCAATTAACCAAAAAGGTCAAAAATCATCAACACTCCAAATCATTACTTTAAACTCCATATTTGACCCACTGTGTGCAAATCTTTAAGTACAAACAGAAGTCAAAACCGTGCACTAAATTCTCTTAGCTAGCCTCGAACGCAACATAAACAATCGAATTTAGTAGAGAAAGGTGTAAAAACTGAAGGAGTTCTTCAGATTTCTTTTCACCAAAGTTTTAATACAATATTCAGAAATACGACTGAAACAGCTCTTAAGTTTTGAAACTTCAAATGTTGGCTGACAAAGATGAAACAAATTAAGTACGCTAGTTGATTATTTCCCTTGTTTTCAGAATATAAACGCATGAATTTTCCGTCTTTCTCATGGAGTGCATAGATCTGCAGACAGGTCCTTCTGATGACTTACCAGGTCGAGTTACAGTGGGGAACAATAATAATATCTAGCAATAGTTCAAGTCTTCTGCTTGATTGTCTGGTACATCACCCGCTTCAATGCTGACTGCCAGGGGATGAATATCCTCTCTCGCTACCAAAATCACTGTATCCAAAATCTATATCATCTGAAATGAAGTTAAAGTTGACGCTCGGTTAAAAGCTAGCATTGCTTCTTGTGGCAAGAGGAGAATCTGAGGCACTGAGGGTCCTGCTTTTAGTGGAATCTCCTGATCTGACACTATAAATGGAGGAAGCAGGAATTTGGGTCATAATGGAGCAAAGATTACCTCCAGTGGTTCGCCTTATGTCCTGTTCAAGAGGGGAATTCAAACAAAGTATTTTAACAAACAGCTACATAAAAGCAACATAAGTATATACCAAGCATACAATGTGGATAGTACTGAGTAAAGTGATTAAACCAGCAACATCATCCTTAACAGGATATGATAAAGCATTACTATCTGGTTCATGTCAAATCGGAGTGTAACGGTATATTATCTAATTTTAGGCTTTATTGTGTAGCTTAAATTATAGATCAAATGGCTCATTCATAATGATAAGAAGAGTTGAGTTTCACTATGATTCATGAGAGGAGGTATTAAAAGATTATATGGTCCATTCAACAGATTAAGCATCAGCAGTGATCTTAAGTGCTAACTGAGTCCAAGTTGCAATTTGTTTAGCATTATAGTCAATCTGTGAGAAGCAAAGGAAAAAAACAAAAGAATACCATATGCCTCAAAGCCATGTCCAGAGATTTCTTTGAAATATTTCTGCCAAAGCCCAAACTATCAAGGGAAGATGCTTTTCCAGCATAATGTTCATCTTGCTTTGGTGGAGCCAATTTTCTCATATTTACTACTCTTTCAACCATCTTTGATCCCATTCGTCCTGGATTCACGTCATCATCTCCGTTGGTCCTTGTTCTGCTCTTAACAGTTAGAGAGATTCTATTGCTATTCAAACCACCATTTGAAGTCCTTCCTCTAGCAGGAGAGGATGATCGTTGTCTGTTCCTTGCCTTGGAATCAACCTCAAGAGACGATGGTTGAGCACCCGCAACACCTGGTCTACTCCTGGAAGCTGAAGTTGGCCTACTCTTGGTGGCTGAAGTAGGCCTAGTCCTAGTGGTTGAAACTGGTCTGTCTGGCAATGATGTCTTTAAATTTGGGGGCACATCAAGTGAAAAACCGGGCATCTCATTAGGCTTCCGAGGCCTAGATTTTACTGTCGGAGAACTTCCACGTGACGGCACCTGATTTTTCAATGTAGCGGGAGCTGACTTTGTCACTGAAGAAGATCTAACAGGAGGAACCGCCACACCAGGTGCGCTTGTAGTGGTTGATGGTAAACGGGTTGGAGTTGCTGATCTTGAATTTGACTTGGAAGGTAACACAGAAGGTTTAGTAGTTGCTTTTGAAGAGCGAGCAGTGGTTCTATTAGGAGTTGAAGATCTCACTGGAGGAGCTACAGGCTTAGCACAAGATAAGATGGATAGTGAAGTCGGTGTTGACGGCCTTGAATGATTAGCTGTTGTAGGTAAAATGGGCTGCCCAGTTGGTGTTGCAGGTCGACTAGTGGATGTTGGTGTGGAAGGTCTTCTATTATCAGCACCTGAAGGGTTCAATCCAGATGGCACATTTGAGTGCTTAGATCCTATGATTGTCCGTGAAGCAGGTTCTTCCAGGACATTAGTCTGCTGCAACACCATGAAAAACGAATTGCAAGCTGTAACATGATAAATTCCCACAGATTCTAGAAAACTAGAGGAAATAGAAACCTGAAGAGCACAAAGAAATTTGACACCAAGACAGGACAAGACAATCTTGTCAGAAAGATCTAACAGAGGCATTCTATGCTAGAATATCAGTTAACAGGCACATGGAACTCAAGTTGCAGATTTCTTACCCTTGACTTCAGGGCAGTAGGACGTACATCGGACATTCTGAGTTGATTTGCTAGCGGTTCCATCTCCAGTGAAGGAAAAAGAGGGGTCGCAGGTGGTGTAATAAGCCTGAATATACATGATAAGTCCAACTTGATACCACTTGATCCACAATGTAAATATATATCAACTAGTGCTCCAGCTTGAAACAGGAATGGATTGTTTAGTGCACTCCTTAAAAGATGGCAAGTTCATAGGGAATCATAATGAACCCCAAAACAAAAAGTACGAAATCAAGATCATTAACACTTCAATTCAACTTGATTATTTAACCCAATTTCAGATTTAACATTGAGATGATCCATCTCAAAGGTCTATGTTTACAAGAATAGGAACATCACAATCAGACAGATGTAGTTTAACAAGCCAACATCGTGACATTACCAATCATAATCAGATTTTTCATTCTCCGAGTCCAAGAATCTCTCTGCAGCTGTCTTTCGAGGTAGCAGAAACGACACAAACTTGGATATTGGGGAACTAGCAGCACTGTTTCCTGAAAAAACACAGCACCAGAAAACTTATCAGTCAACTGCTAACTCTCAGTACAAGATAAAAACTCAGTATGAAAACAGAACCTGGAGGAGCCTCAAGCACATCAGCATCGTGAAGAAAAAGAAACCTATTCCTTTCCTTCTCTTTGTCTCGTCTTCTCATCTCCAAGAACAGAGCTAGCTCATCATCTTTCTCTTTGGTCACCATCTCTTGTCTCCTTCCTCTACTTGTTTGACACTACCCAGGAACATACATTAAAGGGTCCTATCTGCTCAAAACTAAATTGCCAAACCTCTCACTAAAGCTCACTCGAGTTCTCAGAAGACATAAACCGATAGTACCCAGATAGTTAACTTTCAAAAGGGACTTTGCAGGGATGAATTGTGAAGTTCTCCATGGGTAGTTTTCTTCTTTGGCAGATAAAGAACGAAACTTTCTTGAAAACTCAGCAGCCCGAGTGAAAAAAAATTCAGCTAAATGATTTGAAACAGAGATTACTGTTGTCTCCTTTGTTTTTTTCTCAAACGACATTGAAGACGAGAACATCAATGTAAGAATTTTTCAAACTCCTAGTTCAAATTGTCCCCAACTATTGGAACAACTACAAATATACCATTAGAGATTAAACCCAGAGAGAGTGTACAAGGACAGGGGCATTTTGGAAAACAGAAGCATACGCCTGCAATTTGTAAACATTGCTGTTGTTGCACCGTTTTTGGTGCAGAAGTTCAAACTTGAGCTGTTGGATTTTGTAGGGATGTCTCAGCTGTGATCGGACGGCTATGATTGAAACTGATTCAGGAGTTCAAATTTAGTATCATTCCCCATTGTCGGGACCCTCCCCAGCTCACTTGGTTGTTAGTTATGTCTTTGTGTTGGTGTCTGTAACCAATCAAAAAGGTTTTGGTGTTTGTAAATTAACGAACTCATTTTATAGGAAATTTGTTTTGTTATCGTGGTATTTTTTTTTGTAAGAAATATTTTTACCAATGTTTTAAAAACAAACAAGAAGTTTAAAGTAAATAAGTGGTTTAAAAAGCTCGGATAATAAAATTGGCTAAAAATGGAATAAAATTAAAAATTTTGAAATATGATTAAAGAAAATATATTTATCTATCAAAAAATTTGAAGTATAATTAAAAATATATATTGTTAAATAAAAATTAATTAATTTATAAATAGGGATAACAAAAAAAGCTCAGCCCAGCCCGATTTTGGCCCGGGTTATCGGGCCACGGATAGCCCAACCCGACTTGTGACTCGACTATTTTGCCAAAAATGACATCATTTTTGACTGGTTTTCTTAAAAAAATATATGATGGGTCAGGTTGGCTTGCCCCACTCGTGGCCTGTCGGGTAGAGTCAGGCTAGGAGCAGTCTAGGCCTGACCCGACCTATTGACATCTCTATTTATAAGAACTTATTAATTTACATAAATTAACCGACTAACTAATAAACTGATCAGTTTTTAATAACAAGAATTATTAAATAACAAAAATTATTAAAGTAAATTGAACCAAAAAGTTAAAAATTGAACAAAAAACTTAAACAATTTAAAGTTCTTAACGTTAAACTAATCGAACCAATTGAGTATTTTAATCATTAAGTTTTATTGATGTTTATGAAAATTTGGTGTTTATAAATTTGCTTCTAAATTTTTCATAAAAATATAAATAAATTTTGACAGTCAACTTCTAAAAGTAAAATTAATAACTTTATATTTAATAATCACACAATTTTATTGTTGATATTACAAGACAAACTTTAACAGTTAGATTAATACTTCTAATATATTTGCAATAACAATATCAAAATGACATTATTTTCATCATAATCAAACCAAATTTGGCCTAAGAAAAAGGTTGATTGAAAAATTAGTTCTTATCCTACCAACTTACGCAAGATGCCAAAAACTTATTCCGATAAGGCCTATGCTTATCTCTGTTTGGTTACTGAGAAAATAAATGTTTCTACAAGAAAATTAATTAGCAATTCATCCTACATAAGAGAGAGATGTTTCCACACAGGCTTTCACCTCAAACATCAGTTCCAAAATGCAAACAAAATAGAGGTTTTACTCTGTTCAGATGAATCAGTCAAATGTCAAATGCAGAATTGCTGCTTTGAATAAGGAATTCACTGGATTTACAGTTGGAAAAGACGTATTGCGAATCATATAACTGATCAATCATCCCCGATATCACTTTCTCCAAAATCCTCGTCATCAATATCATCAGGACCCAACACCATAAACCTGCTCAAAACTTAAAGTCAGACTCATAACAATTGCATAGATCTGAAAAAATAATCAGAATAAGATGAACCTTTCAAGGATAAACTTTCCTTCCTTGTACTTTTGGCTACTCTCCTTAGCATATTCCTGGAACACGCAACAGCAAAACTAAATTAGACAACACAAAGAAGTAATTGCACATTATGCAGCTATCTGTTGATGAGCTGTTTATGAACAGAAAAGACAGATCTCACATATTTCCATCCCAAGATTGAGCAACACTTAACACAGAATATGTCCACAACGACGTGCATTCCTGTCATCATCAACCGCTCTTCTTTCTCCCCGACCATGACATTCACGCTATGATCATTCATGAAGTTAATGTCAGATATGCCGCCATCAACTAGAACTGCTTCTGATATAGAATATTCATATGATCAAGCAACGAGTTTAGATATAGCACATTGGCAATGCAATGACTATAAAGTCATTACTATATAGAATATGCATATGATAAATTAGTAGTGCTTCTGATATAGGATACACATATGATCAAGCATCGAGTTTAGATATAGTGAATTGGCAATAGCAATGACTATAGTCATTACTATACGAGTATGTTCCCGACCGAAAATAAATTCATATCTTGTTTTCTCTTCTTAAGTTATTAATCAACGACAAAATGCTTGTCAGAATAAGCTAAGTCTATAAAGTTTTACAAGAGCCTGGGATTTTGGGATTCTACAGGTTTTCCACATCAAATTGCCTGTTTTTATGCAATAGCAAAACACGAATTTGCCTTCTATGCACAACACAAGCACAATCTATAGAAGATAATCTTAAATTATGCACATCAGGCCTACAAAAACAGATAAGAAAACTGAAACGACAGATTATAGTAAAGTAAAATAGGCATCAAGTTCCTATAAGATGTATCGAATTAGTGATGAATACCAAATCCAATAAAACTTACACATTGTCAAAGAGATAGGCCTCTCCATTCCTGGATTGGAAAGACTGAAATAAAAACAAAACCAAAGATCAGAAATTTTTGGTAATTTACAGCTAATCCTTATAACATTCACGTGGTTAGTAAATTAAATGTAATATAAGATCTTGAAAATCAGATTCGAAACACTTAGATTATTAAAATTTAACTTCCATGCTCATTACTTTTATCCCCAGATTGATCAGCAAAGAAGAAATGGACAATAGGTCCACCCCACCATCAGTTGTGTGGCTGATTCCTTATCAAAGCTTTCAACTTTTTCAAAGAACATGGCATAAAAGCCAAAATCAAACCTGAAATGGTGATTGAACTTAACAAACAAAAATGGAGATATACAGCAAACAAGAAATGAAACAAAACCTTAGAAATGATATCTTCAGAGAGTGCAAGATCGGTTTTGCAGTGCTTGCAGCTATAAATATATTCCCCATCAAGACTGGCCAAGAAAAGCCTCCCCATATCTTCCAATCCTTCGCCAACCACCAGGAGACAATGGCTGTGTACCCAAAAGAAAAAACTTCTTTTTTTATCTCTTTTTCTCTTCAAAACCAACGAAAACCTTTGAATCCATACATACCAAAGAAAACCCAGAAATCATAATCCAAGTTTAAGAATCAAAGATCAAAAAGATTGAAACTTTAAGAATCCAACACAAATGAAACTGTTAGATAATGCGGATATATGAGTTGTAACAGAAAGTGACAATAAACAAGAGAGAGACCGTACCACCAGGGTTCTTCCAAAGATACCGGAATAGATAGAACAGTGGTGTTATAAGCAAACTCGACCCGTGGTGAAGTGTATATTTTTCATGGAGTTTAAATAAATAAATGTTCATTATTATATGATATCACTATTCATTTACTCCAGTGAACGTGGTTAGTTACGAACAGTTCGTGTTGGAGAGTGGAAACGGAAACCCTTAAAAGCTCTTCTTGTTTTGGTTTGGAAAATTATATCTATACAAAATTAGTTAAATATTAAATATAATTAAAAAATTAAAATTAATTAATTTTATAAATTTTAATTTTGAAATTTTAGTAGATTAATTAAATTAATCAATTTTTAATAAAAAAATTATTAAAATAAATTAAACTAAAAAATTAACCCGTTCAAAAATTTTACTTTTAAATTAACATTATTGTTTTTGTTTAAGTTATCAAAAAAATGTCGTTTTGATCAATAACTTCTTTAACCCATTGAGGTAAATTATTATCAAAATGATATCATTTTGCCTAACTTGAGCCAGTCATCCTAAACTCAAACCCGTTCATTGACTTTTGAACAGCTCAATCTACCATGTCTAGTTCTGGGATTCTGAGTGTTCAACTCTTTTCCAGTTAAACCAAGTATTCAGAACAGTTCTGTTCTGCACCCCTATGGAGATATAGCTAAAGCAGAAGAATGAAAGTAAGATCAAATCACGCTGAGATTTGCAATGGCAGAATCCATATTTAATTTAGTAAGCTTGTCCAATGCTTTTCAAATTCTGTTATTCATTTAGGCTAAGCTAATATGTAGAAGCACAACAAAACAGTTGCAAAAATCATCCAAAAATTTTTTTTTATCACAGGTTTGGCCTTTTGGGGGGCAAAATAGTTGCATCCCGTAAATGAATGATGACAAAGTGACTCCAGAGAAACATAATATTCCCAGGAGATTCAAAGTTCAACTATGGTGAAGAAATTCTGTCTCCAGATACTCTTCTTTCAATCTCACCAATTCTTTGAGGAGGCCAGACAATGTGGGTTACCCTTCCATTGATTAAACCCAAAGGAATCTGCAGCAAGTAGCTCCTTCGAGTTAGACAGAGAGTAAGAAATATCAAGAAGGAAAACGGACATGTATGTTCTGGGGACTATTGAGCACAAGAACAAACATACCAGCTACCCTTCAACTTTGTATCTTGAGGAAAACTGGAAACTTTTATTTTATGACAAATGTTATAGCATCATTGCGTTCAAAGCAAATCCTACAAAGAGGAACTATTGCAGTAACTTACCGGTCCAAAAGACCTAGAATCCATGCTAGAACTTGGATTATCTCCCTCAACCCAGCAATGCCCTATTGGGACCTTAATCACATCAGATGAATAAGGAGTTGCAACCCAGTCGCCGGGTAAGCCGATAATTCTCTTAATATATTTTTCCTTATGATTACTCGGGGACCTACAAAAGCATGCAACCAAAGCAACATCAGATACAAGCACAACAAGAATCCTGCAGTAATATACACTCATGACATTGCATAATGACATTAAAATGGGCGGATAGGATCTTCAATTTTCCAACTCAATCATGACATTGCATAATGACATTAAAGCGGGCAGATAGGATCTTCAAATTTCCAACCCTTCTGGAATGACCTCAGAATCAACCAACAATAAGACACATATATACTTGCACTAACTGGGATAAGATAATCAAAAGCAAGACCTACCAAAAAACTACGACATCACCATGTGAGAACTTGTATTTCTCAAGGCAAAACTTCTCCACCAAAACATAGTCATCTGCAGCCAAAATGACAATCAAATGATCAAAGTCCACCATTGAGAAACACCACTTGGTCTTTACTCAGTATTACCACTAAACAAGCCTCCGTAAGTGTTAGTTCTGGGGTTAAATGTGGGAGACATGGAATTTCCCCGCACCGGAACAATGCTTCCAAATCGGTCTCGAACAGTAAGTCCTACAAGCCCAATTGTGAAGAACTTCTTTGTAGCGTTCCACCAGAAGTAGCGAGATGCCATTCTCCAGGCAAATGCATGTCAGGAAATGACTTACAATAAGCTGTACCACGCACCATTGCAAACACGTAAGACAATGACAACAAAAGGCAATCACACCCTTTAAGCATCATCAATAAAGTCACATACCTTTTAAACACCCCCTCCACCACCACAGATCCCAAACCTTTTAATTCATTTGAGAAAGCTAAATGCCACCCAAACATTTTCTTTAAACACACACTATACATGCATTAAAACGGTGGGGCATTTCATCAAACAATATATATGCATTCCTTCATATTCCCATTATTAAACATAAAAAGTTCACAAATTAGCCAAATCAGTGTCACCAAACCACAATAATCTCCAAACAATCAACTATTAATAATAAACCAAATTTGAGAAGAGAGATTACCTTATTAACAATAACACGTTGGTTAGTTAGTGACGTAGGTGACTTCACACTTGCGACGGCCGACGAGAGAGCTGGGAAACAGAGAACAGAAGCGCGGGAGTGAAGAACAGCAGAAAAACAAATGACACGAGGAACGGAAGAAGAGGTGAAGAACAGAAGAACGTGACTGGGTGGAGCACAGATCACCTGTCAACTGAACTCCTGTTTAAGAGAGTAAACGACATCGTTTGGGCATAAAAATTGAGAAAAGTGGCAGATTTGAGGCGCCTGTGGGATGCCGTTTTCAGCGCCTGCTTTAAGCTCCAGCGCAGGCTATTAATATTGAAACCTCTGTTAATTAAAAGCCAACTTTT
>JAOQMR010082938.1:0-15159 GCA_027563865.1 Erythroxylum pelleterianum
AAAATCATATCTCTCGATCCCGAACTCGGAATTTGACAAATTTGGTGTCAATAGAAAGATCAAAGGAAGCTCTACAATTTCCCTGAAGAACTCAAAATCAAATTAGGTCTTGAAAGAGGTCAAAAACTCAATCAAATATTCTGTCCTAATCAACTTTTCCTAAACAACTTTCAAATTTCGGTCAATCATAACTCTCGAAAGAGCTAGAGATCTTAAGAAAGCTAGAAACACTGTATTCACTGTGCTAAACATTGAGAGCTATTATTTTCTGTAAAAAAGCTCGCAAACATCTTTCTGTAAGAAAGAAGAAAAGCTGAGAGCTTGAAGAGGCTAATTGAGAAAAACAATACTTGCTGTAAGAGACCTAAAGAGGCTCGGCGAAAAGAATACTTGTATTTTTTAGAAGTATAGTGAAATCTCATAAACAACTCTGAGGACTAGACGTAACCCACGGTTTGGGGTGAACCAGGATAAAATTGTTGTGTCAACTTCTACTCTCAAACTCTCGAATTTTATTCCAATTGTTTTTTTACAAATATTTAGAAGTTAACTGCAATACATCGTGATATTCTTATTTAATAGTTTTTGAGAAAGCAAGTTTTTCAAAAATATATAAGGGGATTATACTTATGAAAAAGAATACACAATTCAACCCCCCTTGTGCATTTTGTATATCGAACATAAAGTCTATACTTACACGTGATTTACTTCAATTGGTATCAGAGCTCGGTGTCCAAGAACCACCATTACAAAGTGTGGATAAAGATCCATGGCAGAATCACACGTATATATAGCTGAAGGCGCCTCCGTCACTAGACCACCTACATTTAATGGTGAAGATTACCATTACTGGAAAGACATGATGCAGCTCTTCATTGAATCTACTCATATTGATCATTGGGAGATTATAGAGAATGGATCGTATACACCGGTAGATGATGAAGGAAATGCTATTCCACGAATTAGATGGACAGCGGATCAAAAAGCGAGATTCCAGTTAAATTCAAAGGCCAAATTCTTTATAAGTTGTGCCATAAGTAGAAGCGAGTATGATAAAGTTCACGGATGTGACACTACGAAGGAGATATGGGATATACTATCCATCGCACACGAAGGCACCAGTCAAGTAAAGGAATCCAAGATAAGCATTCTTGTACATCAGTATGAGCTGTTCAAGATGAAGGACGAACAATCTATTGATCAGATGTTTGGACGATTTCAAACTATCATCAAGGGACTAAAAGCTCTCAACAGAACTTATGATAATCAAGATCATGTTTGAAAGATTCTCAGAAGTCTACCGAAAAGATGGAGACCAAAAGTCACCGTTGTATAAGAAGCCAAGGACTTGAGCGTGTTGAAGCTTGATGAATTGCTTGGATCCTTGAAGATATATGAAGTAGAACTCGATGCAGAAGATAAACCCAGAAGGGATAAATCTATAGCATTGAAGGCTAGACAAAAGAACCACAAGATTCCGAGGAAGAGGAGTTCATTGTCGAAAGCGTTAAAGATCGAGGAAGTCAAGAATGACGATTCTAGTGAATCAGATCAAGATTCGAGCGAAGAAGATGATGAATTATCCTTTATTTCAAGGAAGATCAGGCGCATGTGGAAGAAGAAGGCAAAAGGAAACAAAGAGTTTTCTTTCAAGAAGAATAGCAAAGATGAAGGCAAGATTGAGAAATCACGGGTCATCTGCTATGAATGCAATAAACCAGGACACTACAGGTCTGAATGTCCATTGCTGAAAAGAAAACCCAAGAAGAATAGAAAAAATAAGAAGAGCATGATGGCAACCTGGGAAGATCTGGATTTGTCTGAATCAGATACTGACTCAGAGGCATCGGTGCAAGCCAACATTTGCCTAGTAGCTGAAAAAGAAAGTGACGAGGAGGTAACCTCAAAATTTAGTGAACTATAAGATGCATATTCAGAATTACTAGAAGATTCTCATGCAATACTTAAGCAGTATAAGTTGTTAAAAAAAGTACATAGAAAACTTAAAGAACACGCAAGTGTTAGGGAAGGAAAACGTCTTCCTGAAGAAACAAGTAGACGAAACAAGGACAGTTCCATATTCTTTTATGTCAAAAGATGAAACAACCTTTACAAAATCAATTTAGAAGATTTACAAAGTCAAAATATTTCTTGTTTTATATCAACTGATGAAGAAAAACTGATTCGGCATAAAAAGCTAGGTCATGTTAGTTTTAAACATATTTCTAATTTGATTAAACATGATTTGGTAAGAGGATTACTAAAAATAAGTTTTAACAAGGATTTCTTTTGTGAAAATTGTCATAAAGGAAAACTTTTGATGAAAATCAAATAATAATGATATCAGAAAGTAAGACAAAGAGGAGAAGCAAAATTAAGATGAAACGGAGAAGCAAAAGTAAGACGAAGCATAGAAGTAAAAATAAGATGAAGCGAAGAAGCAAAAGTAAGACGATGCAGAGCGGAAACTAAGACGAAGTGGAAACTAAGATGAAGTGGAAACTAAGACGAAGTGGAAACTAAGACGAAGCAAAAACGAAAATGAGACGATAGAAAGAAAGACGAAACTAAAGTAAAACTTAGACGAAGACCTGATACCACGTCGGATGGTTAATCAGTTTGAGTTAGTTACGGGACTCAACTGAATAACTGTTTCTTCAAAGATCAAGAAACAAGAAGAAAGAAGCGGTTATCAAAAAGCAGTTTAAGACGAAGGCTATAAATACGAGTTAGAGTCAAAGACTGTAGAAGTTAGTGATTTTGAAAGAGCTAGAGATCTTAAGAAAGCTAGAAACACTGTATTCACTGTGCTAAACATTGAGAGCTATTTTTTTTGTAACAAAGCTCGTAAACATCTTTCTGTAAGAAACAACAAAAGCTGAGAGCCTGAAGAGGCTAAGTGATAAAAGAAATACTTGCTGTAAGAGACCTGAAGAGGCTCGGCAAAAAGAATACGTGTATTTTTGAGAAGTATAATGAAATCTCATAAACAACTCTGAGGACTGGACATAGCCCACGGTTTTGGGTAAACCAGGATAAAATTGCTGTGTCAACTTCTACTCTCAAACTTTCGACTTTTATTCCTATTGTTTTTATACAAGTATTTAGAAGTTAACTGCAATACATCATGATATTCTTACTTAATAGTTTTTGAGAAAGTAAGTTTTTCAAAAATATATAAGGGGATTGTACTTACGAAAAAGAATACACAATTCGACCCCCTTTCTTGTGCATTTTGTATATCGAACATAAAATCTATACTTACGCGTGATTTACTTCAATTGGTATCAGAGCTTGATGTCCAAGAACCACCATTACAAAGTGTGGATAAAGATCCATGGCAGAATCACACGTAACTCCTTTGCTTCCAAATTGTGCCTAAAACTACATATGAGTCAAAGTGAGTATCTTAAGCAATTTCATGTCATTAATCACTAAGTGTTATGGAATAATTATACAATCAATTAAGCACATATCATCTACTGAGTCTCCTGTCACTTAAAATCCTGAAAAATAATTATTTCTTTTTCTTTTCGAAGGAATATGCATTAAACTTTATTTATTGTTTTGTTTTTAAGAATTGTTCAACTTTTAATTAAAATCTTGTATTACTTACCATATATCATTATATTATATTACTCACCATATATCAATATTTATTATTTCTTTGTAAGAATCATGTATCATTATATTACAAACTTTATGTTAAAATAATTTTAAACTTTTGTGACACCATATAGAATTGTCAAATCATATAATTTAAAAGAGAAAAATAAAAAGTATAAATCTATGTAACATTAATTAATTTTGAGTTTATAGCTTCATTTGACATTTTTGTTAGCTAAAGTATGAAAAATGATTTGACATTTTTGTTAGCTAAATTTATTTTTACACTTATAATCATTGTCAATAATATTATATTTTATTTTTCTCAATATAATGTTTAGTCACAAAATGATCAAGTCAAAGTTAGTGAATTCATAATTATAAATAAGAGAGTAATTTTGTTGTTTAAACTTTTGGCAACGATTTAAAAAATTCATGGCCAAAAGACTATCTTTTTGTGACGATATCTAAATTCGTTGCCAAAGGCTCACACTTTGTGACGAAAATACTAAAATGTCTTAAAAGGATGAGCCTTTTGGGCCGATTCTCATAAAGCATCGCCTAAGGCTTGCATTTAGCAACAATTTTGTAAAACATTGAGAAATGATAAGCTTTTGGCGACGTTTCTAAAAATCACTCCAAAAGCTAACTTTTAGCTACAATTTTGAAATCGTTGCTAAATAAAATATAGCTAAATCGAGATTCTTTTGTAGTGATACTCGTAATCTAGAAGGAATGATAGAACTTATCTAATCTACTAACCTTAGGATTGTTTGACAATGAACTTATCTAATCTACTAACCTTAGGATTGTTTGACAATGAAGTTAGTACATTAATGAGATATTTACTCCTAGTATAGTTAAGAATGAAACCCTCAAATTCTTGGTTCTCCTATCTTCTGCCTATCCTTTCTTATAAAATTTTTCTTTCTGAATAGCTTCACCATATTCTCTTCTATCCTATGTATTCATATTTTATGGGATGATCACTTTGTTTTCAATGGGGAATATTCTACTTAATTCAGGGAGATATATCTCCTCGTACTTAGCAATATGATCTATGGGGTTTATTGTGTCATTATATGCATCCCGTTAGGGCAATTTAAACTTTGGAGGTGTCTCTTTAATAATTTCTTAGATAATGAAGCTATCAAGTTTTGGATGTGTCTTATCTTACAATTCAAAGAGTGAGGTGGTGTCCTTATTCCCTTTCGTCGAAGACATTATAGATGGGAATTTTATCTCTTGTTTATGATTCTCTAAGTTCAATGGTGTGGATGGCTCCTTTATAATCCCACTATAAGCGCTTTATTATTAGTAGTGTCATGTGGAAGTTATCACTCCATTGGTTGAATTAGAAATATCTTGTTGTTGGTGAAGCACATACAGTAGTTCCTTTAATTATTCTTTTTATGTTGAAGAATCTGGCCCATATTAGTCATTTAGATTGGTCTTTTTCCCCGCCTAGTTGTTGAACACATATTGTCAGTGATCCTCCCATAGTAGACTCTTTAAGAATTCACATCACATATTCAACTTTTTAAATGGAATCCCATATATGATTCTAATTGATATTTATTGGATCTATCATTTCTAAGTCTTATTATTTCCAAGCACTTAGGATTGTTGCCTCATCATTGTTAAACTACAAAACACTGCTAAAATAGATTATGACATTTGCATTGTGAAGATCAATCTAGTTTTCTCTGAGTTCAAAAGTTACGAGAATTATATCTAGTGCTCATATGGTTTCAGTGACTTGCTTATTGCCCTCACATTTCTTTTGTTCCTTGTTACATCAGGAAGTGCAAGTTAAGGTTGATGAGGTGTTCTTTCACATGTATCCACAACAGACATCCAACATGGTCATGTGGTGATAATGAAGCATATTACTAGGATGAGGGACAATGTTAGGATACAGACATATTATAGTAACAAAGTTAAATATTCAACCCTAAGATGACGACATTAAATACAATTAACAAACTTATTAGTATGACAGGACGGGCTCATAAAAATTAAGTGAATGAAATCTTATTTTTATATATATCAATAGTATTATATACTTATGAGCAAAGAAATAGCATATATGTTTCTTTAAGTTACAAAAGTTCTATGTCATAATTCATGAATTAAGAGGGAATAACTCAATTGTCATAAAGATATCCCCAATTTTAGGTTAATAACTGCTTGTAAATCTTAACTCCTTGATTTAACTAGGATTAGAGTAAGAGATGTAGTGAGAGATGCTCTGATCTCTTTTTGTATTCCCCCTAAATCCGAATTCCCTAACACTAACTAGCCTAAATACTACAACACCAAAACTCTTCTATAAAGATTTCCCTACTAGGTTAACCTCTTCTATCCATCCTCTATGCCACCTTTTTTTTTCGCTCTCCTTCTGACTTAGTCATCACCAGTCTTCCCTTCTCCTTGAACACAGTCTTTTAAAGGGCATCATAGTTTTTTCCCTAAGGAAACTTTCTTACCTACTTATATTGTTACCTTTTCTGGTAACTAACTTTTGCACGGCCTCCTCTACAACTTTCCAGTTTTCACTTTTCTGATTGTGGATCCATTACCCTCAGCCCAATTTCCACCTTTACCCTCCCCAACTTCCCTTACCCTCCCCCCCCCCTCTTGGAACCTCCATCTCCTCAATCCCCCTTATGGAACTTCCACCTCCATCCTTACTTCTAATCATGGTCCTCTAAATGCCTCCACTCTTGTCCCCTAAACTAGCCAGAACAAACCATACCAACCTAACCTCTAGAGAAAAAGTTAGAAGCAAGTGGTAGGTTACCACTCGGACCTATCTCGACACTAATTCCCTCCTTTAGATATTGAAGGTCAAACCATAATAGCTCCTAATATGGATACAATCAAGGTATGTGTAAAAAGCTAGGAAGCTACCTTAGTGAGCTTCTTCATAAACAAACACCTTCCCTTCCCAGTTGTGCAAAAATGGGCTACTTCTTAGTGGGGAAGTAGAGATTTAAATGATGTCCTACGACCTCATCTTGTTCTCTTTCAACTTGCAAGTTAAAGTAAGTAAATCAAGGAAAGTCCCTGACATGTGTTTCAATATTCCTTGTTTATCCATAACCTAGAATTCAGATAGAAAAGGTAAAAATCCAACACTTACTACTGTGTATAAATATTCATAATGTACCATTGGAATATTGAACTACACAGGGATTGGGTATGTTAACTAACTGTCTAGGTGCTCCATTTTGTATTGATGACAATACAACAAGGAGAAAAAAGGTTAGTTATGCCCATTCATATATCATAATTGACATCTCAAAAGATATGTCAAAGTACATTCCTATTTTGAGGTTGGGAATAAATATCACTTTGATTGAAGATAAGGTAATGGTCTCCTATTAGTATAAACCCTCCTTTAAAGAACAAGAAAAGGAATGGAATACAACAGCTTAGAATTTTATTAGGAGATTAGTTAGAACTAATGGGCTTATAAAAGGAAGAGGAACATGAAGAGGTGACTAGTACTGAAACAATAAAAGAGTAAGTACCTTCCGTTGTAACTCAGGTGACTGAATAACTTAAACCTAGTAAGCCTATTGAAGAACCCATACAATAAGAAAAAGAACTGGAAAAGGCTATAAATCATTTAGGAAGCCAAACAAAAGAGGGAGCTGACACATATGAGAAATTTAAATAAGTGTAAATGAGGAAAAGCCTAAGGAGTAGCAAAAAGGGCTCCAAAGGTAAATCTGTATTAAAATGATTCTTTGTATTTGGAATGTCTATAGCCTTAACTGCCCAATTAAGCTAAATAGTTTAAGGGATTTTTTTTTAAAAAAAGAGAAGTTGTCTATTTTAACTTTTGGTAACCAAAATCAAGCTGGAGAATATGCATAAACTAAATAAATTCGGCTCCTAATGGAAAGCCATATCAAATCATCATTATCTCGCACTAGGAAGAATAATTATAAGCTACAATACAGATATTGTGTAATTAGATGTAACGGAGGCAAATGAGCAAGTTATCCAATCTAGAATATGCTTTTATGTTAGCTCAAGATTTATATTTAATGATTTTGATGATAACTATATAATATTTCAAAATTCAAATTGGATTTATTTCCTTTTATTGTTAACAGGTTAATTCTCAAAAGGAAATAAAATCATAAGAAATACGCTTCCTTTCTTGCAGGAATCTTCTTTATGAACTTATCTTATTAGAAATGGTTTATCCAAAAGGATCCTACTAATTATAAAGGTCGTATATTAGCCCTGTGATTATTGGAAGATTTTTGGAAAAGATAACATCGAAGTTATTCATATTTAAATCCATCAATTTGACTAAAGAAACAAGTGAAGTAACGAATAGTTGAAGAAATTGACTATTTAAAGAAGAGCAACAACACTTGTAAAAGAACGAACATACACAGATTTTTGAAACATTCGAGCAGCATCTATATTCTTGAGAGTCATATTATTCTTATTGTGCCTTAGAAAGTGAAATCACTCTGTCAAAAGAGAAATTGTTATTTGAAAATTTACTTCTATTAACTTTTAAATTTTGCATTATATTGTGTGTGTGTGTGTGTTTATTTTAGCAAGAGACTCCTTCACTTTATAACGGGCTCCTTCTGTTTTCAACTTACAAGAGATTCTTTATAGTTTTAACAAGCGCCTTCTGTTTTAAATTATTGTTAATAGAATTTTTCGTTTAGTAGGCTTCTATCATTTAACAAACTTTTGATCGATTAATAGGCTCCTTCTATTTAAATAGGATCCTATGACATAATAAGCTCCTATCGTACAATAGTCTCCTACTGTTTTAATTATAGACAATCTCCTGTCATTTCTTTTTAAACTGAATGTAAATTGCCAAAATTTTTAAGTCACACATAATTCACCCCCTGCATGTGTTTGCTTTATCATTTGATATCATAGCTAGGTTTCACACTTATTGTGTTTTATATCACGTGATAGATCATGGTAAACACCTTGAGAAATTTTTAAGGACAATCTGTCCCAAAGCCTCCTTACTTCAATGGAAACAATTACTCATACTAGAAAGAGAGAATGACTATTTATCTCCAATTTGTAGATATCGAAGTATGGCAAGCAATTAGAGTTGGGGCTATAATTCCCACTATCGATAACATAGAAGTATGGACTGATGCTGACAGGAGAAATGCGCAATTAACGCTAAGGAAAAACATCACTTGATATGTGTGTTGTCTCTAAAAGAATATGAAAAGATATTCTACTACTCTACAGCAAAGGAAATGTAGGACAAATTATAAGTCACATTTCAAGGAACAAATGAGGTAAGAATAAGTCTTTTAGTGCATCAACACAAAACCATTGGCATTAAATAGCGAGAGACTATAGGCGAATTCTTCAGACGCTTCAACATCATCACAACCTTAAAGAACTTAGGAAAGATATATCCCAATGATGAGCTCGTAACAAAGATTCTGAGGTCACTACCAAAGGAATGGAGACTTAAGGTGATATCTCTAGAAACGATAAAAGATTTAGACACTATTTCACTTGATTGGCTACGAGAAAATCTGATTATCCATGAAACAGAGCTTAGGCGAGATGAAGGATCCTCCTACAGAAAAGAAATGACACTAAAAGCAACTGACGAATCAAATAGTGATAAAAGTGATACTGAGTTACACATAGATGGAGATGATAAGTCCAAATTTATGGTTAGAAAATATGCCCGCTTCTATAAAAAGAAGCTGATGAATAAAAGAGAAGGAAACAAGAAAGCTAGAAACAACATGTTCCTATCAAAAGGCAGTAGTAATAATAGCTATACACAAAACAATCAAATCATATGTTACCATTACAATAAGCCTGGACACACAAGACTAGAATGTGTTATTCTTTAAAAGGACAAGTCAGAGAATAGAAAATCCAAAATGCAAGCAATGGCTACAGCATAGTTAGATGAGGATTTTAAAAACTTTGAAGAAGAGCTTGAAGAAGTCAATAATGTTTGTTTCATGGTTGAATTGGGAGACGATGAGGTATATTATTCTGACTCTGATATTGAAGTTGATGAATTGAAAAATGGATATCATAAATTGTATGATCAGTACAAAAGGTTAATAATGAAGTATTTCAAAGAAGTTGAGAAGTCCAAGAGTAATGATGCATCTTTGAAGAGTAAAATTAAATCATTGGAATCTACAAACGATAATTTGGTGACCAAGAATATGTCTCTTGAGGTTGACCATAAGTAAAAGGTCTTTGAAAAGGAAGTTATGGAAGAAATAGTAGGGAAATTGGAAAATACGCTGCTAAAAGATTATTCTAATAAGGTAAGACAATTAGAAGAAAATGTCGCTACCGTAGAACTTGAAAAGGAGAAAAGTGCTGGAAAGATTTTATCTCTCGAAAAGGATCTGAAAATTTTCATTGATAGAAGGAAGAATCTTGATGTATTGCTTGGTAGTGGTAAATGAATTTTTGGTAAGGCCAGAATAGGATGCAATGAAAATAACAATATTAGGCTATACAAAAACTTCTTTATTAAATCTAGCAATAGCTATAGCCAAAACAACAAGAACCTGCTAAGTGAAAAAAAATCATAACAACTATTATGCATCTGTTTTATGCGATTACTATGGTAAATATGGTCACATTAGTCATTCTTGTAATTTTCGTTAAAAAATATTATCTCAGATGTATGTTTGGAGACTGAAAGGTCAAACTACTAACCCAAAAGGACTCAGAAAAATTTAGGTACCTAAAATGAGATAATGCTTTCTACAGATATGCTTCAAAAAGACAAGGGAGAATTAATAAATAGTTGGTAGTGGTTGTTCGAGACACATGACAGGTGAAATATCACAGTTCAACTACATTGAAAGAAAGGATGGAGGTAATATTGTCTTTATAGACAAAAACAAAGAAAAGGTAACCGGAATTAATAAAATTGGTAAATTCTGAGTCTACCTCTATTGATAACGTTCTCTTTGTCGATAGTTTGAAACATAACCTATTGAGTGTGAGTCAGCTGTGTGACAAAGGTTACAAAGTCATTTTCTATGCATCTCATTGTGAAATTCGCGATATTCATAATGATAATATTGTGTTTGTTGGTCCTAGAAATTAGAATATATATTGTGCTTAATCGGAAGACATGTCCTCACATAGTGTTAACTGTTATGTTTCTCTAGAAAAGGATTTATTTATCTAGAACAAAAGATTTGGACATGCCAGCATGAGCATTCTATCAAAATTTTCCAAAAACAAGTTAATAAAAGGACTATTGACCTTAAAGTTTGAAAGCAATCAGGTTTGAGAGGCTTGTTTAAAAGGTAAACAAGTCAGAAATAACTTTCCTCCTAAAAATGTTATGTCTACTAGCTAACCACTTAAACTTGTGCATATGGATTTATTTGGTCACACTAGGACTCAAAGTTTTGGTGGTAAACATTATGATTTTGTTCTAGTAGATGATTACTCCAGATTTGCATGAGTTTACTTCTTATTAAATAAGGATGATGCTTTTGAAGTATTTGAGAAGTTTTGTAGCAAAATTCAAATAGAAAAGGGGTACTACATCACTTCAATTCAGAGAGATCATAAAAGAGAATTTGATAACAGAAAGTTTGAAGAATTATGTGATAGCAATGTTATAACTCATAACTTCTATTGTCTAAGGACACCTCAGCAAAATAGAGTTGTAGAGAGAAAAAAATAGAACTTTGGTTGATATGGCCAGGACCATGCTGTGTGAAAGTGGATTATCTCATAAATACTGGGAAAAAGTAGTATCCACGATATTTTATGTACTTAACAGATTCCTTATATGACCTATTCAAAAAAATACCCCCTTTGAGCTGTGGAAAGGAAGAAAACCAAATATTGCTTACTTTCGAATATTTGGCTGCAAGTGTTTTGTTTTAAACAATGGAAAAGACAACCTTGGAAAGTTCAATGTGAGATTAGACGAAGCTATTTTCTTGGGCTACAGTACCACTAGTAAAGGATTCAGAGTATATAATAAAAGAACAAAGAAGATAGAAGAATCAATATATGTGGTATTCGATGAAGCATTTCCTTCGACAACAGTAGTCGACTCAGATGATGAAGAGCATCTGTTGGTATCTAAAAATACATCGAAGAATCAAACTACACCTATTCATAATTACAAAATCAAGAAGGTACTTTCAAAGCTAGAACAAAGCAGGATCCTTCCTTAAGCACCTCCCAGCAAGAGCCTATACGACGAAAAACACTGAGAGAATGGAGAGGTCTTTATACATATCAATATATTCTAAGAGATCCCTTTGAAAGTCTAAGAACAAGATTATCGTTCAAGAACAAATTTGTTGCTCTCATCTCACAAATAGAACCAACGATCGTAAAAGAGGCCCTTACCAATGAAAACTAGGTTTTAGCTATGAAAGACGAACCAAATCTATTTGACAAAAACAAAGTCTAGAATCTAATACCTCGTCCTCAAAATAAGCCAATCATTGGGATTCGGTGGGTATTTCGAAACAACCTTGACGAAAATGGTGGTGGTAAAAAACAAAGCTAGACGTGTAGCTTAAGGTTACAATCAACATGAAGGTATTGATTTTGATGAAACTTATGCATCTGTTGCTAGATTGGAATAAATTAGAATTTTACATGCCTTTGCATGTTATAGAAACTTCAAGTTGTTCCAAATGGATGTTAAAAGTGCATTCTTAAATGGTTACATTAACGAAGAAGTATTTATTAAGCAACCCCCAAGTTTTGAAGATGAAAACCATTCAGATTACATAATGAAGTTAACCAAAACTTTGTATGGTTTAAAGCTGGCTCCTCGAGCATGGTATGAGAGGTTAAGTAGCTTTCTGCTTGAGAATAACTTTGAAAGAGGAAAGGTTGATAAAACCTTATTTGTTAAGAGAAAGGAGAATGATTTACTTATAGTGCAAATATATGTTGATGACGTAATATTTGGTGCTATT
Source organism: Erythroxylum pelleterianum (assembly GCA_027563865.1). NCBI lineage: Eukaryota > Viridiplantae > Streptophyta > Magnoliopsida > Malpighiales > Erythroxylaceae > Erythroxylum > Erythroxylum pelleterianum. The sequence continues at coordinate 12,570 of JAOQMR010082938.1, forward strand.
AATCCATCCTTCTGTGAAGAATTCTCAACATTAATGCAGGGGGTGTTTGAAATGAGCATAATGGCAGAATTAGCATTCTTTCTTAGATTACAAATTAGACAAAGAAAAAAAGGAATATACATTAGCTAAGACAAATACACAAATGAACTCATTAAGAAATATCATTTTGAGAATGTCAAACCTATGGGTACTCCCATATACATTGGAACTAAACTTGATAAAGATGAAGAAGGCAAAGCTACAGATAAGACAAAGTATAGAAGGATGATTGGATCACTACTATATCTTACAAGCTCAAAACCAAACATTATGTTTAGTGTGTGTTTTTGCGCACACTTTCAATTAAATCCAAAAGAAAGTCACCTTTAAGTAGTCAAAAGAATCTTTCGATATATCCATGGAACTATAGATTTTGGACTATAGTATCCCAAAACTGATTCATTTGACATAGTGAGCTATTGTGATGCAGATTATGCAGATGATAAAGTTGATCGAAAAAGCGCAAGTGGTCACTGCCAATTTCTTGGAGGATGTCTAGTATCTTGGTCTTGCAAGAAGAAAAATTACACAGCACTTTCGATGACTGAAGCGAAATACATAGCAGTTGTTAGCTGTTATGCTCAAACCTTATGGATGAAGCATCAACTATAGGATTTTTCTCTAAACTTTTCTCATATTTGTATATTATGTCATAATACTAGTGCTATAAATCTTTTTAAAATCCTGTGCATCATTTTAGGACTAAGCATATAGAAATCAAACATCATTTTCTTAGAGGTCATGTTTTAGAAGGAACCATTGATATTTTGTATGTTAATACTAAGAATTAAGTAGCTGACATTTTCATTAAGCCACTCTCTGAAGATAGATTTTGCATGTTAAGAAAAGAGCTTGGTAAGTGCAAATTCTCTAATATTATTTCTGCATGAGTTGTCTTTGCTACTTGTCTTTACATTTAATCTAGCAGGCTCATTCTATTCTGATTCCTTTGAAACTATATCTTAGTTTAGTAGGTTCCTTAGAGTTTAGAAGGTTCCTCTCGGTTTAATATAGTAAGATTACACGTGGACTAAAAAGGTAATTTCTTTTGTTTTATAGTTTCAGTATTTAAAGACACGTGTGAAGTTCTAACAAGCAACTGTATGGGACTAATAGAAGATACCCAAATGATCACACTTCATGTATTAATGTATAGTTATTCATTTTCATATGAAATCTATGTTCAAGAAATGCCTAATATACTAGAAACAAACTTTTCTCCTCTACTCGCCCTCATTGTTATTCGAAGCGCCGCTCTTAACTCTCTGCATTCCAACTCTTTGTTTTCATCTCAAATCTTCTAAATCTCATCCATCGCTCTTACAATGGTACAAACTAGATTAAAAGGACAAAAGAAAACTCCAACATCGATTAATAGTCATGGTGAAGCTCATGTTACTAAGCTTATCTCCTCTAAGCCCCAAGTATCAGAAGTGCACTGGGTTATAAACGATGATGATTTAGAAGAAGAACATTCTTAGTTGATTAGACAACCATGAACCAGAGGAAGTCTTACAAAGCAAGTTGAGAAAATTTCTCAACAAAAATAAAACCCTGATGTTGAAAAGAAAAAGGAAGGAGAATCGAGAAAAAGAAAAGGGGAAGAAATAAAGAAGGGAAAAGCGCATGTGACTAAAGAAACTATTGATAGAAATAAGTTGTTTTATGAGGAGATTATTCTTAAAGAAAAAAGGTAAAGAAGATAAAAATAAATACACAAAAAGGAAAGACTTCAATACCAACAAAAATATTTCAATCAACAGAAGTTGAAGTTCGCTATAAAATGTAGTACAAGAAAAGAAAGGTGGTTGTTGGGCGGATCTTGCCTCCTATGATGTTTGATCATATAGGTATACCTATCTCTCCTTACTTTGCTACCGCTGGTTAGCAAATTTTCTGAAATTAAATGAGACAATATGCGATGAGCTTGTTAGGATATTCTGAACACACATAAAAAGGGAAGAAATTAATGGAAAGCTAGCCATTGTCTCATAGATGCATAAATGTGAAATTTTAATTTCTAAGGAAGTCTTAAGAGATATACTAAAAGTAGCTCCTATAGGGATAACTAATTTTCTCTGTCATAAGTGGGATGTTGATGATCTAGAGTTAGTCGAAGTTGTCAAATCCATCTGCCTTTATGCTGAGAACACCAAAGACGGGAGACCCTGGAGCAAATAATTAGACTTAATACCACGATGCCTTACATTAATTTTAGCTACCTTAATTTTTCTCAGGAGTAGCTTAGTTGAAAGATGCAGCCTGTTGGACACTTACGTGGTGTATAATTTGCTAATAGGGAATAGAAAGAATCTTTAAGCTATGATGTTGGACCCTGAACTTTGATTGGACGTCAGAACTCTTAAATGAGGAATCAGTGGTGTAAATATTTGGAGGTTAATTCATGAAATGAGTGTTTTAAGTATACATGTAGTGTGGGTAACATCTTTATAATTGAAAAAGTGAGCTTGTTCAGTTACTATTTAAGTAACTTCTTTGAAAGTGCAAATTTTGAGACTTTGATGTGTTGGGGCTAGAAATGCCCACTAAC
>JAOQMR010082960.1:0-15155 GCA_027563865.1 Erythroxylum pelleterianum
TACACATGGATCCTGGCTTTCGGGAATGTCCCGGGACAAAAAATTTTGTTTTTCGCACCGTGTTCATGTGATGGACACACCGGGATTTTCCTACATGTTTTGCGCATCTTCTGTGTTTCTCCACTTCTTCTGTGTACGCTTCTTGTTTCTCCACTTCTTCTGTATTTTGTGCATCTTCTTTATTTTGCACTTATTCTGTGTTTTGTGCAACTTTTGTGTTTTGCGCATCTGCTCTGTTTCTCCGCTTCTTCTGTGTTTTATGCTTCTTGTTTCTCCACTTTTGTGTTATGCGCTTGTTATTTGTTTTGCGTATCTTCTGTGTTTTGCGATTTTTCTATGTTTTTCGCATCTTTTGTGTTTTGCGCATCCTCTGTGTTTTCAGCAACTTTTGTGTTTTGCGCATCTTCTGTATTTTGCGCATCTTCTGTGTTTGGCGCATCTTCTGTATTTCTCCACTTCTTCAGTGTTTTGCGTTTCTTGTTTCTCGACTTCTTCAGTATTTTTTGCATCTTCTTTATTTTGCGCTTCTTCTGTGTTTTTGCATCCTCTGTGTTTTGAGCAACTTTTGTGTTTTGCGCTTCTTTGTTTTCTCAACTTCTTCTGTGTTTTGAGCTTCTTGTTTCTCAACTTCTTCTAGGTTTTCTCAACTTTTTCTGTGTTTTGCACTTTTTGTTTCTCCACTTGCGCTGTGTTTTGTGCATCTTCTGTGTTTTGCGCAACTTTTGTGTTTTTCGCTTCGTCTTTGTTTTGCGCATCTTATCAGTTTTGCGCATCTTCTCTGTTTTACGCTTCTTTTGTGTTTTGCGCACCTTTTGTCTTTCTCCACTTCTTCTTAGTTTTGCGGTTCTTGTTTCTCCACTTCGTTTGTATTTTGTGCATCTTATTTTTTTTGCGCATCTTCTTTGTTTTGCGCATCTTTTGTGTTTCTCCGCTTGTTCTGTGTTTTACGCTTCCTGTTTCTCCACTTCTTCTGTATTTTGTGCATCTTCTTTGTTTTGCGCTTATTTTATCTTTTTCGCATCGTCTGTGATTTGCGCAACTCTTTTGTTCTGCGCTTCTTCTGTGTTTTGGCTTCTTCTAAGTTTTGCGCATCATCTGTGTTTTGAGCAACTTTTGTGTTTTGCGCATCTTCTGTGTTTTGTGCATCTTCTGTGTTTCTCCACTTCTTCAGTGTTTTGCGCTTCTTGTTTCTCGACTTCTTCAGTATTTTGTGAATCTTCTTTATTTTGCGCTTCTTCTGTGTTTTGTGCATCCTCTGTGTTTTGAGCAACTTTTGTGTTTTGCGCTTCTTCTTTGTTTTCTCAACTTCTCTGTGTTTTGCGCTTCTTGTTTCTCAACTTCTTCTGTGTTTTCTCAACTTTTTCTGTGTTTTGCACTTCTTGTTTCTCCACGTGCGCTGTGTTTTGTGCATCTTCTGTGTTTTACGCAACTTTTGTGTTTTTCGCTTTTTCTTTGTTTTGCGCATCTTCCGTGTTTCTCCACTTCTTCTGTTTGTTGCGCTTCTTTTTTCTCCACTTCTTCTGTATTTTGTGCATCTTCTTTGTTTTGCGCTTCTTCTGTGTTTTGCGCAACTTCTGTGTTTTGCGCATCTTCTGTGTTTTGCGCATCTTCTGTGTTTCTCCTCTTTTTCTGTGTTTTACGCTTCTTGTTTCTCCACTTCTTTTGTATTTTGTGCATCTTCTTTGTTTTGCGCTTATTCTTTCTTTTGCACATCGTCTATGATTTGCGCATCTTCTGTGTTTTGTGCATCCTCTATGCTTGAGCAACTTTTGGGTTTTGCGCATCTTCTCTATTTTGCGCTTCTTCTGTGTTTTGCAAATCTTTTGTGTTTCTCCACTTCTTCTGTGTTTTTCGGCTTGTTGTTTCTCGACTTCTTCAGTATTTTGTGCATCTTCTTTATTTTGCGCTTCTTTTGTGTTTTGTGCATCCTCTATGTTTTGAGCAACTTTTGTGTTTTGCGCTTATTCTTTGTTTTCTCAACTTCTTCTGTGTTTTGCGCTTCTTGTTTCTCAACTTCTTCTGTGTTTTGCATTTCTTGTTTCTCCACTTCCTCTGTATTTTGCGCATCTTCTCTATTTTGCGCTTCGTCTGTTTTTCTCCACTTCTTCTGTTTTTTTACGCTTCTTGTTTCTCCACTTCTTCTGTATTTTGTGCATCTTTGTTTTGCGCTTCTTCTATGTTTTAGGCATCTTCCTTGTTTTATTCAACTTTTGTGTTTTGCGCTTATTATCTGTTTTGGCATCTTTTGTGTTTCTCCACTTCGTCTGTGTTTTGTGCTTCTTGTTTCTCCACTTCTTCTGTATTTTGTGTATTTTCTTTGTTTTGCGCTTTTTCTGTGTTTTGTGCAACTTGTGTGTTTTGCGCATCTTCTGTGTTTCTCCGCTTCTTCTGTGTTTTATGCTTCTTGTTTCTCCACTCCTTCTGTTTTTTGTGCATCATCTTTGTTTTGCACTTATTTTATCTTTTGCGCAACTTTTGTGTTCTGCGCTTCTTATTTGTTTTGCGCATCTTTTGTGTTTTGCGCATCATCTGTGTTTTGAGCAACTTTTGGGTTTTGCGAATCTTCTGTGTTTTGCGCATCTTTTGTGTTTCTCCACTTCTTCTGTGTCTTGCGCTTCTTGTTTCTCGACTTCTTCGGTATTTTGTGCATCTTCTTTATTTTGCGCTTCTCTGTGTTTTGCGCATCCTCTGTTATTTGAGCAACTTCTGTGTTTTGCGCTTCTTCTTTATTTTCTCAACTTCTTCTGTGTTTTGTGCTGCTTGTTTTTCAACTTCTTCTGTGTTTTGCACTTCTTGTTTCTCCACTTCCTCTGTATTTTGTGCATCTCGCATCTTCTGTGTTTCTCCACCTTTTCTGTGTTTTGCGTTTCTTGTTTCTCCACTTCTTCTGTATTTTGTGCATCTTCTTTGTTCTGTCATTCTTCTGTATTTTGCGCATCTTCTGTGTTTTGCTCAACTTTTGTGTTTTGAGCTTCTTCTCTGTTTTGCGCATCTTCTGTGTTTTGTGCATTTTCTGGGTTTAGAGCAACTTTTGTGTTTTGCGCTTCTTCTTTGCTTTCTCAACTTCTTTTGTGTTTTACGCTTCTTGTTTCTCAACTCCTTCTGTGTTTTCTCAACTTCTTCTGTGTTTTGCACTTCTTGTTTCTCCACTTCCTCTGTATTTTGTGCATCTTCTGTGTTTTGCGTATCTTCTGTGTTTTGCGCAACTTTTGTGTTTTGCGCATTTTCTCTGTTTTGCGCATTTTCTGTGTTTCTCCACCTCTTCTGTGTTTTGCGCATTTTCTGTGTTTCTCCACCTATTCTGTGTTTTGCGCTTCTTGTTTCTCCACTTCTTCTATATTTTGTGCATCTTCTTTGTTTTGCGCTTATTCTATCTTTTGCGCAGCTTTTGTGTTATGCGCTTTTTATTTATTTTGCGCATCTTCTGTGTTTTGCGCATACTCTGTGTTTTAAGCAACTTTTGTGTTTTGCGCATCTTCTTTGTTTTGCGCTTCTTCTATGTTTTGAGCATCTTCTGTGTTTCTCCACCTCTTTTGTGTTTTGTGCTTCTTGTTTCTCGACTTCTTCGGTATTTTGTGCATCTTTTTTATTTTGCGCTTTTTCTGTGTTTTGCACATCCTCTGTGTTTTGTGCAACTTTTATGTTTTGCATTTCTTGTTTCTCCACTTCTTCTGTATTTTGTGAATCTTCTTTATTTTGTGCTTCTTCTGTGTTTTACGTTTCTTATTTTTCCACTTCTCTTTTGTGCATCTTTTATGTTTCTCCACTTCTTCTGGGTTTTGCGCATCTCCTCTTCTTTTTTTGTGCTTCTTCTTTTTTTTGCGCTTATTCTATCTTTTTTCCATCGTCTGTGATTTGCGCAACTTTTGTGTCTGCGCTTCTTATTTGTTTGGCGCATCTTCTGTGTTTTCCGCTTCTTCTGTGTTTTGCGCATCCTCTGTGTTTTGAGCAACTTTTTTGTTTTGCGCATCTTCTGTGTTTCGCGCTTCTTTTGTGTTTTGCGCATCTTCTGTGTTTCTCCACATTTTCTGTGTTTTGCGCTTCTTGTTTCTCGACATCTTCGGTATTTTGTGCATCTTCTTTATTTTGCGCTTCTTCTGTGTTTTGTGCATCTCTGTGTTTTTAGAAACTTTTGTGTTTTGAGCTTCTTCTTTGTTTTCTCAACTTCTTTTGTGTTTTGCGCTTCTTGTTTCTCAACTTCTTCTGTGTTTTATACTTCTTGTTTCTCCACTTCCTCTATATTTTGTGCATCTTCTGTGTTTTGCGCATCTTCTCTGTTTTGCGCATCTTCTCTGTTTCTCCGCCTCTTCTGTGTTTTGTGTTTCTTGTTTCTCCACTTTTTCTGTATTTTGTGCATTTTCTTTGTTTTGTGCTTATTCTGTGTTTTGCGCATTTTCTGTGTTTTGCGCAACTTTTGTGTTTTGCGCTTCTTCTCTGCTTTGCGCATCTTCTATGTTTCTCCACGTCTTCTGGGTTTTGCGCATCTTGTTTCTCCACTTCTTCTGTATTTTGTGCATCTTCTTTGTTTTGGTCTTCTTCTGTGGTTTGCGTATTTTCTGTGTTTTGGGCATTTTCTGTGTTTTGCGCAACTTTTGTGTTTTGTGCTTCTTCTTTGTTTTGAGCATCTTCTCTGTTTTGCGCATCTTCTGTGTTTTGCGCTTCTTCTCTGTTTTGCGCATCTTCTGTGTTTTTCCACTTCTTCTGTGTTTTGCGCCTCTTGTTTCTCCACTTCTTCTGTATTTTGTGCATCTTCTGTGTTTTGCCAAGATTTGTGTTTTACGCTTCATCTTTGTTTTGCACATCTTCTGTGTTTCTCCACTTCTTCTGTGTACGCTACTTGTTTCTCCACTTCTTCTGTATTTTGTGCATCTTCTTTATTTTGCGCTTATTCTGTGTTTTGTGCAACTTTTGTGTTTTGCGCATCTTCTCTGTTTCTCCGCTTCTTTTTTATGCTTCTTATTTCTCCACTTTTGTGTTATGTGCTTCTTATTTGTTTTGCGTATCGTCTGTGTTTTTCGATTTTTCTATGTTTTGCGCATCTTCTGTATTTCTCAACTTCTTTAGTGTTTTGCGCTTCTTGTTTCTCGACTTTTCAGTATTTTTTACTTCTTCTTTATTTTGCGCTTCTTCTGTGTTTTGTGCATCATCTGTGTTTTGAGCAACTTTTGTGTTTTGCGCTTCTTCTTTGTTTTCTCAACTTCTTCTGTGTTTTTGTTTATCAACTTCTTCTGGGTTTTCTCAACTTCTTCTGTGTTTTGCAGTTCTTGTTTCTCCACTTGCGCTGTGTTTTGTGCATCTTCTGTGTTTTACGCAACTTTTGTGTTTTTCGCTTCGTCTTTGTTTTGCGCATCTTATCTGTTTTGCGCATCTTCTCTGTTTTACGCTTCTTCTGTGTTTTGCGCACCTTCTGTGTTTCTCCACTTCTTCTTAGTTTTGCGCTTTTTGTTTCTCCACTTCGTTTGTATTTTGTGCATCATATTTGTTTTGCGCATCTTCAGTGTTTCTCCACTTCTTCTATGTTTTACGATTCTAGTTTCTCCACTTCTTCTGTATTTTGTGCATCTTCTGTGTTTTGCGCAACTTTTGTATTTTTCGCTTCTTTTTTGTTTTGCGCATCTTCTTTGTTTTAGGCTTCTTCTGTGTTTTCTTAACTTCTTCTGTGTTTTCTCAACTTCTTTTGTTTTTTGCACTTCTTGTTTCTCCACTTCCTCTGTATTTTGTGCATCTTCTATGTTTTGCGCATCTTCTGTACTTGGCGCAACTTTTATGTTTTGCGTATCTTCTCTGTTTTGCACATTTTCTATGTTTCTCCACTTCTTCTGTGTTTTGCGCTTCTTGTTTCTCCACTTCTTCATCTATATTTTGTGCATCTTCTGTGTTTGGCGCAAATTTTATGTTTTGTGCATCTTCTTTGTTTTGCGCTTATTCTATCTTTTGCGCATCGTCTGTGATTTGCACAACTTTCGTTTTCTGCGCTTCTTATTTGTTTTGAGCATCTTCTGTGTTTTGCGCTTCTTCTGTGTTTTGCGCATCCTCTGTGTTTTGAGCAACTTTTGTGTTTTGTGCATATTCTATGTTTTGCGCTTCTTCTGTGTTTTGCGCATCTTCTGTGTTTCTCCACTTCTTCTGTGTTTTGCGCTTCTTGTTTTCTCAACTTCTTCTGTGTTTTCTCAACTTCTTCTGTGTTTTGCAGTTCTTGTTTCTCCACTTCCTCTGTATTTTGTGCATCTTCTGTGTTTTGCGCTTCTTCTGTTTTTCTCCACCTCTTCTGTGCTTTGCGTTTCTTGTTTCTGCACTTCTTTTGTATTTTGTGTATCTTCTTTGTTTTGTGCTTCTTCTCTGTTTTGCGCATCTTCTGTGTTTTGCGCAACTTTTGTGTTTTGTGCTTCTTCTCTGTTTTGCGCATCTTCTGTGTTTCTCCACCTCCTCTGGATTTTGCGCATCTTGTTTCTCTACTTCTTCTGTATTTTGTGCATCTTCTTTGTTTTGCGAATCTTCTGTGTTTTGTGCAACTTTTGTGTTTTGCGCATCTTCTTCACTTCTTCTGTGTTTTGCGCTTCTTGTTTCGCCACATCTTCTGTGTTTTGTGCATCTTCTGTGTCTTGCGCAACTTTTGTGTTTTTCGCTTCTTCTTTGTTTTGCGCATCTTCTTTGTTTTACGCTTCTTTTGTGTTTTCTTAACTTCTTCTGTTTTTTGCACTTCTTAATTCTCCACTTCCTCTGTATTTTGTGCATCTTCTGTGTTTTGCGCATCTTCTGTGTTTGGCGCAACTTTTATGTTTTGTGCATCCTCTTTGTTTTGCGCTTATTCTTTCTTTTGCGCATCGTCTGTGATTTGCGCAACTTTCGTGTTCTGCGCTTCTTATTTGTTTTGCGCATCTCTTGTGTTTTGCGCTTCTTCTGTGTTCTGTGCATCCTCTGTGTTTTGAGCAACTTTTATGTTTTGCGTATCTTCTCTATTTTGCGTTTCTTCTGAGTTTTGCGCATCTTCTGTGTTTCTCAACTTCTTCTGTGTTTTGCGCTTCTTGTTTCTCGACTTCTTCGGTATTTTGTGCATCTTCTTTATTTTACGCTTCTTCTGTGTTTTGCGCATCCTCTGTGTTTTGAGCAACTTTTTTGTTTTGCGCTTCTTCTTTGCTTTCTCAACTTCTTTTGTGTTTTGCGCTTCTTGTTTCTCAACTTCTTCTGTGTTTTCTCAACTTCTTCTGTGTTTTGCACTTCTTGTTTCTCCACTTCCTCTGTATTTTGCATATCTTCTATGTTTTGCGCAACTTTTGTGTTTTGCGCATTTTCTCTGTTTTGCGCATTTTCTGTGTTTCTCCACCTCTTCTGTGTTTTGCGCATTTTCTGTGTTTTTCCACCTCTTTTGTATTTTGCGGTTCTTGTTTCTCCACTTCTTCTATATTTTGTGCATCTTCTTTGTTTTGCGCTTATTCTATCTTTTGCGCATCGTCTATGATTTGCGCAACTTTTGTGTTCTGCGCTTTTTATTTGTTTTGCGCATCTTCTGTGTTTTGCGCATCCTCTGTGTTTTAACTAACTGTTGTGTTTTGCGCATCTTCTCTGTTTTGCGCTTCTTCTATGTTTTGCGCATCTTCTGTGTTTCTCCACTTCTTTTGTGTTTTGTGCTTCTTGTTTCTCGTCTTCGGTATTTTGTGCATCTTCTTTATTTTGCGCTTCTTCTGTGTTTTGCACATTCTCTGTGTTTTGTGCAACTTTTGTGTTTTGCGTTTCTGGTTTCTCCCCTTCTTCTGTATTTTGTGAATCTTCTTTATTTTGTGCTTCTTCTGTGTTTTGCGTTTCTTGTTTCTCCACTTCTCTTTTGCACATCTTTTGTGTTTCTCCACTTCTTCTGTATTTTGTGCATCTTCTTTGTTTTGCACTTCTTCTGTATTTTGCGTATCTTATGTGTTTTGCGTAACTTTTGTGTTTTGTGCTTCTTCTTTGTTTTGAGCATCTTTTGTGTTTTTTGCTTCTTCTCTGTTTTGCGTTTCTTGTTTCTCCACTTCTCTTTTGCGCATCTTTTGTGTTTCTCCACTTCTTCTGGGTTTTGCGCATCTTGTTTCTCCACTTTTTCTGTATTTTGTGCATCTTCTTTGTTTTACACGTCTTCTATGTTTTGCGCATCTTCTGTGTTTTGCGTAACTTTTGTGTTTTGTGCTTCTTCTTTGTTTTGAGCATCTTTTGTGTTTTGTGCTTCTTCTCTGTTTTGCGCATATTCTGTGTTTCTTCACTTCTTCTGTTTTGCGCTTCTTCTGTGTTTTGTGCAACTTGTGTGTTTTGCGCATCTTCTTTGTTTTGCGCTTCTTCTGTGTTTTGTGCAACTTGTGTGTTTTGCGCATCTTCTGTGTTTTGCGCATCTACTTTGTTTTGCGCATCTTCTGTGTTTCTACGCTTCTTCTGTGTTTTACGCTTCTTGTTTCTCCACTTCTTCTGTATTTTTTGCATCTTCTTTGTTTTGCGTTTCTTCTGTGTTTTGCACATCTTCTGTGTTTCTCCGCTTATTCTGTGTTTTACGCTTCTTGTTTCTCCACTTCTTTTGTGTTTTCTCCACTTTTTCTGTGTTTTGCACTTCTTGTTTCTCCACTTCTTATGTATTTTGTGCATCTTCTGTGATTTGCGCATCTTCTGTGTTTTGCGCATCCTCTGTGTTTTGTGCAACTTTTGGGTTTTGCGCATCTTCTCTATTTTGCGTTTCTTCTGTGTTTTGCAAATCTTCTGTGTTTCTCCACTTCTTCCGTGTTTTGCGCTTCTTGTTTCTCGTCATCTTCGGTATTTTGTGCATCTTCTTTATTTTCCGCTTCTTTTGTGTTTTCTGCATCTTCTGTGTTTTAAGCAACTTTTGTGTTTTGCACTTCTTCTTTGTTTTCTCAACTTCTTTTGTGTTTTGCGCTTCTTGTTTCTCAACTTCTTCTGTGTTTTGCACTTCTTTTTTCTCCACTCCCTATGTATTTTACGCATCTTCTCTATTTTGTTCTTCTTCTGTGTTTTGCACATCGTCTGTGTTTCTCCACTTCTTCTATTTTTTACGCTTCTTGTTTATCCACTTCTTCTGTATTTTGTGCATCTTCTTTGTTTTGCGCTTCTTCTATGTTTTAGGCATCTTCGGTGTTTTATGCAACTTTTGTGTTTTGCGCTTATTATCTGTTTTGTGCATCTTTTGTGTTTCTCCACTTCGTCTGTGCTTTACACTTCTTGTTTATCCACTTCTATTTTTTGTGCATCTTCTTTGTTTTGCACTTATTCTATCTTTTGCGCATCGTCTGTGATTTGCGCAACTTTTGTGTTCTGCGCTTCTTATTTGTTTTGCGCATCTTTTGCGTTTTGCGCATCCTCTGTGTTTTGACTAACTTTTGGGTTTTGCGAATCTTCTGTGTTTTGCGCGTCTTCTGTGTTTTGCGCATCTTCTATGTTTCTCCACTTCTTCTGTGTTTTGCGCTTCTTGTTTCTCGACTTCTTAGGTATTTTGTGCATCTTCTTTATTTTGCGCTTCTTCTGTGTTTTGCGCATCCTCTGTGTTTTGAGCAACTTTTGTGTTTTGCGCTTCTTCTTTATTTTCTCAACTTCTTCTGTGGTTTGCGCTTCTTGTTTCTCAACTTCTTCTGTGTTTTCTCAACTTCTTCTGTGTTTTGCACTTTTTGTTTCTCCACTTCCTCTGTATTTTGTGCATCTTCTGTGTTTTGCGCATCTTCTATGTTTTGCGCATCTTCTGTGTTTTGCGCATCTTCTGTGTTTTGCGCATCTTCTGTGTTTTGCGTTTCTACTCCACTTCTTCTGTATTTTGTGCATCTTCTTTGTTTTGTCATTCTTCTGTATTTTTCGCATCTTCTGTTTTTTGCGCTTCTTTTGTGTTTTGCGCATCTTCTGTGTTTTGCGCATCTTCTTGGTTTTGCGCAACTTTTGTGTTTTGCGCATGTTCTGTGTTTTGCGCATCTTCTGTGTTTTGTGCATCTTCTGTGTTTTGCGCATCTTCTGTGTGTCTCCACATCTTCTGTGTTTTGCGTTTCTTCTGTGTTTTCTCAACTTCATCTGTGTTTTGCACTTCTTGTTTCTCCACTTCCTCTGTATTTTGTGCATCTTCTGTGTTTTGAGCATCTTCTGTGTTTCTCTACCCGTTCTGTGTTTTGCATTTGTTGTTTCTCCACTTCTTTTGTATTTTGTGCATCTTCTTTGTTTTGTGCTTCTTTTGTGTTTTGTGCATCTTCTGTGTTTCTCCACTTCTTCTTGGTTTTTCGCATCTTGTTTCTCCACATCTTCTGTATTTTGTGCATCTTCTTTGTTTTGCACTTATTATGTGTTTTGCGGATCTTCTGTGTTTTGCGCAACTTTTGTTTCTCTACTTCTTCTGCATTTTGTGCATCTTCTCTGTTTTACGCTTCTTTTGTGTTTTGTGCATCTTCTGTGTTTCTTCACTTCTTCTGTGTTTTGCGCTTCTTGTTTCTCCACTTCTTCTATATTTTGTGCATTTTCTTTGTTTTGAGCAACTTTTGTGTTTAGCACATCTTCTGTGTTTTGAGCAACTTTTGTGTTTTGTGCATCTTCTTTGTCTTGCGCTTCGTCTGTGTTTTGCGCATCTTCGGTGTTTCTTCACTTCTTCTATGTTTTGCGCTTCTTGTTTCTCCACTTCTTCTGTATTTTGTGCATCTTCTTTATTTTGCGCTTATTCTATCTTTTGCGCATCGTCTGTGATTTGCGCAACTTTTGTGTTCTGCGCTTTTTATTTGTTTTGCGCATCTTCTGTGTTTTGCGCAACTTTTGTGTTTCTCGACTTCTTCTGTGTTTTGCGCTTCTTGTTTCTCCACTTCTTCTGTATTTTGTGCATCTTGTTTGTTTTGCGCTTATTCTGTGTTTTGCACAACTTTTTTGTTTTATGCATCTTCTCTGTTTTGCGCATCTTTTGTGTTTCTTTTGTGTTTTGCGCATCTCCTGTCTTTTGCGCAACTTTTGTGTTTTGCGCTTCTTCTCTGTTTTGCGCATCTTCTGTGTTTGTCCACTTCTTCTGGGTTTTGCGCATCTTGTTTCTCCACTTCTTCTGTATTTTGCGCATCTTCTTTGTTTTCCACTTATTCTATGTTTTACGCAACTTTTGTGTTTTGTGCTTTTTCTGTGTTTTGGGCATCTTCTGTGTTTTGCGAGTCTTCTGCGTTTGTCCACTTCTTCTGTGTTTTGCACCTCTTGTTTGTCCACTTCTTCTGTATTTTGTGCATCTTTTGTGTTTTGCGCTTCATCTTTGTTTTGCGCATCTTCTGTGTTTCTCCACTTCTTCTGTGTTTTGCTCTTCTTGTTTCTCCTTTTCTTCTGTATTTTGGGCATCTTCTTTGTTTTACGCTTCTTTTGTGTTTTGTACAACTTGTGTGTTTTGCGCATCTTCTCTGTTTTGGCATCTTATCTGTTTTGCGCATCTTCTCTGTTTTACGCTTCTTCTCTGTTTTGCGCACCTTCTGTGTTTCTCCGATTCTTCTGTGTTTTGCGCTTCTTGTTTCTCCACTTCTTCTATATTTTGTGCTTTTTCTTTGTTTTGCACTTCTTTTGTGTTTTGCGCATCTTCTGTGTTTTGTGCAACTTTTGTGCTTTACGTTTCTTCTTTGTTTTGTGCATCTTCTCTTTTTTGCGCTTCTTCTGTGTTTCGCACATCGTCTGTGTTTCTCCACTTCTTCTGTTTTTTACGGTTCTTGTTTCTCCACTTCTTCTGTATTTTGTGCATCTTTTTTGTTTTGCGCTTCTTCTATGTTTTGGGCATCTTCCGTGTTTTATGCAACTTTTGTGTTTTGCGCTTATTATCTGTTTTGCGCATCTTTTGTGTTTCTCCACTTCGTCTGTGTTTTGCGCTTCTTGTTTCTCCACTTCTTCTGTATTTTGTGCCTCTTCTTTATTTTGCGCTTCTTCTGTGTTTTGTGCAACTTGTGTGTTTTGCGCATCCTCTTTGTTTTGTGCATCTTCTGTGTTTCTCCGTTTCTTCTGTGTTTTACGCTTCTTATTTCTACACTTCTTCTGTTTTTTGTGCATCTTCTTTATTTTGCACTTATTCTATCTTTTGCGCATCGTCTATGATTTGCGCAACTTTTGTGTTCTGCGCTTCTTATTTGTTTTGCGCAAATTCTGTGTTTTGTGCATCTTTTGTGTTTTGCGCATCCTCTGTGTTTTGAGAAACTTTTGGGTTTTGCGAATCTTCTGTGTTTTGCGCATCTTCTGTGTTTCTCCACTTCTTCTGTGTTTTGCGCTTCTTGTTTCTCGACTTCTTCGGTATTTTGTGCATCTTCTTTATTTTGCGCTTCTTCTGTGTTTTGTGCATCCTCTGTGTTTTGAGCAACTTTTGTGTTTTGCGCTTCTTCTTTCTTCTGTGTTTTCTCAACTTTTTCTGTGTTTTGCGCTTCTTGTTTATTTTCTCAACTTCTTCTGTGTTTTGCGCTTCTTGTTTCTCAACTTCTTCTGTGTTTTCTCAACTTGTTCTGTGTTTTGCACTTTTTGTTTTTCCACTTCCTCTATATTTTGCGCATCTTCTATGTTTTGCGCATCTTCTGTGTTTTGCGCATCTTCTCTGTTTTGCGCATCTTGTGTTTCTCCACCTCTTATGTGTTTTGCATTTCTTGTTTCTCCACTTCTTCTGTATTTTGTCATCTTCTTTGTTTTGTCATTTTTCTGTGTTTTGCGCATGTTCTGTGTTTTGCGCATCTTTTGTGTTGTGCGCTTCTTCTCTGTTTTGCGCATCTTCCGTGCTTCTCCATTTCTTCTGGGTTTTGTGCATCTTGTTTCTCCACTTCTTCTGTATTTTGTCATCTTCTTTGTTTTGTCATTTTTCTGTGTTTTGCGTATCTTCTGTGTTTTGCGCTTCTTCTTTGTTTTGCGCATCTTTTGTGCTTCTCCATTTCTTCTGGGTTTTGCGCATCTTGTTTCTCCACTTCTTCTGTAATTTGTGCATCTTCTTTGTTTTGCGCTTATTCTGTGATTTGAGCATCTTCTGTGTTTTGCGCAACTTTTGTGTTTTGCGCATCTTCTGTGTTTTGTGCATCTTCTGTGTTTTGCGCATCTTCTGTGTTTTGTGCATCTTCTGTGTTTTGCGCATCTTCTGTGTTTCTCCACATCTTCTGTGTTTTGCGCTTCTTCTTTGTTTTCTCAACTTCTTCTGTGTTTTCTCAACTTCTTCTGTGTTTTGCACTTCTTGTTTCTCCACTTCCTCAGTATTTTGCGCATCTTCTGTGTTTCTCCACCTCTTATGTGTTTTGCATTTCTTGTTTCTCTACTTCTTTTGTATTTTGTGCATCTTCTTTGTTTTGTTCTTCTTCTGTGTTTTGCGCATATTCTGTGTTTTGCGCTATTTTTGTGTTTTGCGCATCTTTTGTGTTTCTCCACTTCTTCTTGGTTTTGCGCATCTTGTTTCTCCACATCTTCTGTATTTTGTGCATCTTCTTTGTTTTGCGGTTTTTTGTGTTTTGCGCATCTTTTGTGTTTTGCGCATTTTCTGTGTTTTGCGCAACTTTTGTTTCTCCACTTCTTCTGCATTTTGTGCATCTTCTCTTTTTTACGCTTCTTCTGTGTTTTGCGCATCTTCTGTGTTTCTCCACTTCTTCTATATTTTGTGCATTTTCTTTGTTTTGCACTTGTTTTGTGTTTTGCGCATCTTCTGTGTTTTGCGCAACTTTTGTGTTTTGCGCATCTTCTTTGTCTTGCGCTTCTTGTTTCTCCACTACTTCTTCTATATTTTGTGCATCTTCTTTGTTTCGCGCTTATTCTATCTTTTACGCATCGTTTGTGATTTGCGGAACTTTCGTGTTCTGCGCTTCTTATTTGTTTTGCACATCTTTTTTGTTTTGCGTTTCTTCTGTGTTTTGAGCAATTTTTGTGTTTTGCGTATCTTCCCTGTTTTGCGTATCTTCTATGTTTCTCAACTTTTTCTGTTTTTTGCACTTCTTGTTTCTCGACTTTTCGGTATTTTGTGCATCTTCTTTATTTTGGGCTTCTTCTTTGTTTTGCGCATCCTCTGTGTTTTGGGCAACTTTTATGTCTTGCGCTTCTTCTTTGCTTTCTCAACTTCTTTTGCGTTTTGCGCTTCTTGTTTCTCAACTTCTTTTGTGTTTTCTCAACTACTTCTGTGTTTTGCACTTCTTGTTTCTCCACTTCCTCTGTATTTTGTGTATCTTATGTGTTTAGCGTAACTTCTATGTTTTGCGCAACTTTTGTGTTTTTCGTCTCTTCTGTGTTTTGCGCATTTTTTGTGTTTCTCCACCTCTTCTGTGTTTTGCGCATTTTCTGTGTTTCTCCACCTCTTCTGCATTTTGCGCTTCTTGTTTCTCCACTTCTTCTATATTTTGTGCATCTTCTTTGTTTTGCGCTTATTCTATCTTTTGCGCATCGTCTGTGATTTGCACAACTTTTGTGTTCTGCACTTTTTTTTGTTTTGCGCATCCTCCATGTTTTAAGCAACTTTTGTGTTTTGCGCATCTTCTGTGTTTTGCGGTTCTTCTGTGTTTTGCATATCTTCTATGTTTCTCCACTTCTTCTGTGTTTTGTTGTTTATCGACTTCTTCGGTATTTTATGCATCTTCTTTATTTTGCGCTTCTTCTGTGTTTTGCACATCCTCTGTGTTTTGTGCAACTTTTGTGTTTTGCATTTCTTGTTTCTCCACTTCTTCTGTATTTTGTGAATCTTCTTTGTTTTGCGCAACTTTTGTGTTTTGCGCTTCTTCTCTGTTTTGCGCATCTTTTGTGTTTCTCCACTTCTTCTGGGTTTTGCGCATCTTGTTTCTCCACTTCTCCTGTATTTTGTACATCTTCTTTGTTTTGCACTTCTTCTATGTTTTGCGCATCTTCTGTGTTTTGCGCAACTTTTTTGTTTTGTGCTTCTTCTTTCTTTTGCGCATCTTTTGTGTTTTGTGCTTCTTCTCTGTTTTGCGCATCTTCTGTGTTTCTCCACTTCTTCTGTGTTTTGCACTCTTGTTTCTCCACTTCTTCTGTATTTTGTGCATCTTCTAAACGCTTCTTTTGTGTTTTGCGCAACTTTTGTGTTTTGCGCTTCACCTTTGTTTTGCGCATCTTCTGTGTTTCTCCACTTCTTCTGTGTTTTGCGCTTCTTGTTTCTCGACTTCTTCTGTATTTTGTGCATCTTCTTTGTTTTGCGCTTCTTCTGTGTTTTGTGCAACTTGTGTGTTTTGCGCATC